>CAUYPK010033931.1:0-88038 GCA_963574355.1 Loris lydekkerianus
GAATATTATGCAGCCTTAAAGAAAGATGGAGACTTTACCTCCTTTATGTTTACATGGATGGAGCTGGAACATATTCTTCTTAGTAAAGTATCCCAAGAATGGAAGAAAAAGTATCCAATGTACTCACCCCTACTATGAAACTAATTTAGGGCTTTCACATGAATGCTGTAACCCATTTGCAACCTAGGAACAGGGGGAAGGGAGAAAGGGAGGGGAGGGAGGGGGGAGGGGGTGAAAGGAGGAGGATTGGTGAGAATACACTTGTGGTGCATCTTACAATGGTATATGTGAAACTTAGTAAATGTAGAATGTAAATGTCTCAACACAATAATGGTGAAATTGCCAGGAAGGCTATGTTAACCAGTGTGACATAAACGTGTCAACCAGTCTGTGAAACTAGTGTATGATGCCCCATGATCATACCAATGTACATAGCTATGATTTAATGAAAAAAAAATATATATATTTCCTGGGAAGACTTGCTTAGTAAATTGAAGTTAATTTCAGCCAATTCTAGCTATTAACACATTAGCAGCTATCCACTTCTCCCCTCTCACCCCCACAGCAGGCAGTCGTATACATGTCTCTGAAACAGCTTACTTAAAGCTTGCAGGGGACAGAGTGGGTCAAAAGGACCTTGTCCTCCAAATACTATGCTTTTTTTTTTTTTTTTTTTTTTTTTACATATACCTTTTTTTTTTTTTTATTAAATCATAGCTGCACACATTAATATGGTCATGGGGCATCATACACTAGCTTCACAGACCATTTGACATATTTTCATCACAATAGTCAACATAGCCTTCCTGGCATTTTCCCAGTTACCGTGCCAAGACATTTACATTCCACATTTACCAAGCTTCACATATACCCTTGTTAGATGCCCCGCAGGTGTAATTCCACCAGTACCCCTCCCTCCACCATTGTTGTTTCTAATAAAAGAGCTACGGACAATGAAGCAGTGACCAATATTTTCACATTCTTATTATTGAAAGCCCCTTCCCTTTGCTTCTTTTTGTTTACCTAGATGCCGTTGGAGAACATTCTAGGGAATTAAAAGGGCTGGTGCCTTTACTTCCCTTTGTTTTTTCCTTTTTCTTCTTTTCAGAGGCAGACATAAAGACAAGAATATACCAAACCAGCTTCATTAATGCAGAAATTTAGAAAGTTATCATGCATGCCCAGTGATAGGTACAAACTCAAAAAAGACCTAGGAACACCTTAAATTTACACATTAGGCTGATCTTTACCACAGAGAGAGCCTATAACTATGAACAAACAAAAACAAAACAAAAATGCAAAAAAGAAATGCCAAGGTATACAAAGAAATAAGACGGTATGGCACATTCAAAGGAAAAAAATAAACCAATCAAATCTGTCCCTGAAAAAGACCCTGATGACAGAACTAGTGGACAAAAACTTTAAGATTACTGCCCTAACGATGCTTAAAGAATTAGAGGAAGATATAAAGAAAGTCAAAAATATGATGTACGAATAAAATGAAAATGTCAATAAAGTGAAAACCTCAAACGAAAAGGAAATTCTGGAGCCAAATAGAAAATAACTAGAGTTCAAATTCACTAAAGGAATTCGAAGTTAGATTTGAGCTTGAAAAAGGAAGAATCAACTAACTCAATGATAGGACAAAGAAAACTATCTAGTCTGAGAAACAAAGGGAAAGGATAAAGAAAAGTAAACAGGGCCTACGTGACCTGTGGGACACCATCAAGTGTCCTATGAGACACCAAGATAGATGTTGTGGAAGTGAGAAAAGGAGAAGCCTATGGCCAATAAGCACATGAAAAAAATGCTCATCATCCCTAAAAATCAGAGAAGTATCGATCAAAACCACTCTGAGATATCACCTGACCCCAGTGACCCTGGTCCACATCACAAAGTCTCAAAGCTGCAGATGCTACTGTGAGTATGGGAAGAGGAAACACTTTTACATTGTTGATGGGACTACAGACTAATACAGCTTCTTTAGAAAGAAGTATGGAGAATCCTCAAAGAACTAAAAGTAGACCTCCCATTTGATTCCACAATCCCATTACCAGGTAATTACTCAGAAAAAAATTATTTCATCATAAAAAACATTTGCACTAGAATGTGCAAGTGTCTGTTAACTCACGAATGGATAAATAAACAATGATATATGTCTACCATGGAATACTATTCAGCCATAAAAAATGATGGAGACTTTGCATCTTTCGTGTTTACCTGGATGGAGTTGAATAACATTCTCATAAGTAAAGTATAACAAGAATGTAAAAGCAAGTATCCAATGTATTCAATACAAATATGAAGCTAGTAGATGAACACCTTCACATCCAATACAGGAAAAAAAAAATCAATTAAATTGAAGTGGTGGGGAGAGAGAGGAAGGAGTGAGATGGAGAGAGTGAGTTTGGCAGCCTACCACCTGATGGGTACACGTGGCACACATGCTGGCCAAAAGGCTCAACTACAACTTGGACTTCACCTAACAAACATAAACAATGTAACCTAATCATTTGTACCCATATTTTAATCTGAAACAACAAAAAAAAGAAAAGTAATTGTAATTATAAAAAAGTAGTTATACATAGTGGAGCTATAGAAATGTACATTTTAAACAGCTTTTACTATGGAATATTAGACATATAATAAATTGCTTATATTTAAGGTGCACATTTTAATTAATTTTGACTATGAAACTTATTACAATAATCAAAATAATAAGTACATCTCTCACTCCCCAAATTTTTCTCATGTGCCTTTGTAATGCATTTAATTGCACCTCCTAATACCCAACACCCCCAACCTACCATCCCTAGGATTGCTGACCTGCTTGCTATTATCATAAATTAGTTGGAAGTTTCTGGGGTTTTATATTCATGGTGTGTACTCTTTTTCATCTAGCTTCTTAATTTTAGTCAATACAATAATTCTGCGATTCATAAATGTTGTTGTGTGTGCCAAAAGTTCATTCCTTTTAATCGCTGAACATATTCCCTTAAATGGTATGCTCAAGTTCATTTATCCATTCATTTACTGATGGAAATTTGGGTTGTTCTTATCTTTACCAATAAGACTGCAATGAACGTCTGTGCTATTTGCCTAAGGTCTGGGTGCCCTCCTCCTGCTCTGGGAATGAGCAAGCACTCCTGCTATTAGTGCACAGGAGAGCTGGTTACTGAAAAGAGCTTGGGTAGTACCTCCTCTCTCTGGATCTTTTGTAATGTGACACACTAGTTCCCCCTTCCCCTCCTATCTTAAATGGAAGCTCTCGGAAACCCTCTCTGGAATCAGATACTGGTGTTATGCTTTTTATACAGCCTGCAGAACCATGACCATATAGGCCTTATTTATTTATTTATTTTTTTAAATAAATTACCCAGCCTCAGTTATTCCTTATGGCAGTGCAAAACAGACTAAGACAAACACTAACATGAGATCTCCCCCCCAAATTAAATGCACACAACAGGACTGTTAACAGTAGGCATTAAGTTGTAGGCCGGTCTCTAAACTTGCTCATCTTGCACAAGTGAAACTTTATGCCCATTGAACAACTCCCCTGTACGGTTTTAATCTAAGCAATGCTGGCTACATAGAATGAGTGATAAAGTTTTCCTTCCTTTTAAATTTCTCTGGAAGAGCTAAAATAACATTGGTATTATTTCTTCCTTAAATGACTGGTGCAATTTATCAGTGAAGCAATCTGGGCCTGGAGATTTCTTTGTGGGAAGGCTTTGAACTGAATTCAGTTTCTTCAGTAGGTAAAAGTTCTATTCAGTGTTTTTAATTCTTCTTGAGTGATTTTGATGAACAAATTTCAAAAAATTTGTCTATTTTACCTAAGTTGTCAAATTTATTGACATGAAGCTGTTTATAACACTCCTTTATTATATTTTTAACTTCCTTTAATAGCTGTAGAACCTGTAAGAACATCATTTCTCTTACTATTTGTTACTGCTATTGCATGTCTTTTTTTCTCTGTAAGTTTAGCTAAAGTGATATCAATTGTATTGATCTCAAATAACTAACTTTATTTTTACTGATGTGTGCTATTATCTTTTTGTTTAATGTGCTCTGATTTTTATTTTTTCATCATTCAGATTAATTTAGCTTTAATTTGTTTTATTTCTAGTTTTTTATGATAAAAGCTGATACCATCTATTTAATACCTTTCTTCTTTGCTAATGCTGATTATACACTTTCCTTTAACTAGTGCAATAATTAACTCTTTAAATACTGTTTTAGCAGCATTTGGTGAATATTGACAATTTGTAGTTTTACTTTCATTCACTTCAAAATATGTTCTAAGTTTTCTTTTCATTTTTTATGTCCATAGGTTATTTAAAAATATATTATTTTATTTCCAAATATTTAGCAATTTTCAGTTATCTTCTAGTTTGTAATTTAATTTTGTTAGGCTAGAGAAAGTATTTTTTGTGACCTGAATCTTTTTAAATTTATTGAGATTTGTTCTATGTCCCAGATGATGATCTGTATAGTAAACCTCCTGTGTGCCCTTAGAAAGAATGTGCTTTCTACTGCTGCTGTGTAGAGTGCTGTGCACACACTGAGTGCTCCATGCCCTCATTGACTGCAGATCTCCTTATTGAATCAAGTATTGAGAGGAGGGTATTGAAATCTTCCAATTATAATTATGGATTTGTCTATTTCTCACTTAGTTCTGTTAGTTTTCACTTGATGCATTTTAAAGATTTCTTTCATGATTCATAAACATTAGGCTTGTATGTCCACTGGATTAAGCAATCCTCTTTCATAAAAAAAAAAGTCAAAATGTCTCACTTTATCCCAGAAAAATGTGATCTCTTTTTGTATATTAATATTGCTACTCTAACTTTGCTTGATTGAATCAGCATGGGAAATTTTTTTAATTTTTTACATAAAATACTCAGAATATAGTTCAGTTTGTTAAATCTTATTTGACAATCTCCACTTGCTGAGTTGTCTTAATTTATATTTAATGCGATTATTGATATGATTTTATTTAAATTTACCTTCTTGATATTTACTTTCTATTTTACCTATCTATTCTTTGTTACATTTTTCTCCCTTATTATTAATTGAATATTTTGTGTTTCCTTTTCTATCTCCTTATTAACCTCTTGGAAAGATTTGTCTTTTTAATGTAATGTTTGCTTGAAGGTTTTAATATATATCTTTCTCAAAGTATGTATGTATGTATTTATTTATTTATTTATTTATTTTAGAGACAGAGTCTTACTATGTCACCCTGGGTGTCACTGTGGCATCATAGTTCATAACAACCTCAAATTCTTGGGCTTAAGCAATTCTCTTGCCTCAGCCTCCCAAGTAGCTGGGACCACATGTGCCTACCACAACACCCAGCTATTTTTATTGTTGTTGTTGTTGCACTTGTCATTATTGTTGTAGCTAGCTAGGCCCCGTTTGAACTCACCAGCCTCGGTGTATGTGGCCGGCAGCCTACTCACTAAGCTATGAGCGCCAACCATACAGTCTATATTTAAATCATGTTATGTAACTTTATATATACAATAAGAACTTACAGCAATATACTTCCATTTCCTCTTCCCCAGCATTTCTGAAATGTGTTCACATATTATATTTTAATGTACATTATAAATTCTATAATACATTGTTAATAATTTGCTTCAAACAGCCATATCTTTAAGCTTGGCTTAAGTATGAGATTTAAGTAGAAAGATTATACTCACCCAAATAATATCATTTAGTTTATTGTTATTCTCTGTCAAAGATCTAGATTTCCTTCTAGTATCATTTCCCTTCCACCTTTATGGCTCATCTTAATATTTCTTGTATTCAGGTATTCTGGTAGTTTTGTTTTTTTTTAAGCTTTTTATGTTTAAAAATATCCTTATTTAGCTTTTGTTTTGAAATATGTTTCACTTAGTGTATTACTCTTTTTTTTTTCTCTTTTGGTACTTTAAGATGTTGCTCCACTGTCTTCTAGCTTGCACAGTTTTTTACCAAAAGTCTGTTGACTTTCTTTTTTTTATTCCATTAGATTTTATTTTTAAGCTTTGAGTCAGTCTGAGACGTATTTAATCTAGGGCTAATGTGTTTCTAATTTTGAGACAAACACTTCTGAGTACTCATGATGCTTATTTTTTGTGTGTGCCAACCTGGCTGGGGCATGGGGTGCGTAGATATTTGGGCAAACATTATTTTTGGTTTTTCTGTGAGAGTGATGTTGGGCGAGATTAATATCTAAATAAATGCACTTCGAATAAAGGAAAATGCATTCCAGAATGTAGGTGGAACTTGTCTTATCAGTTAAAATACTGCCTAGAATAAAAAAGCTGGCCTCTTCCAGGAAAGACAGAATTCTCAAGCAGATTGCCTCAGAATTTATTTGTAGCATCAAATCTTCAAGGTTCTACATCAAACTTCCCTTAGATTTGAACTAGATTTTTAGCTCTCCTCTGTCTCCTATACACATAAGTAGTCAACTTTCTTTCTCCATGGGTTTTGTATCCATGGGTTCACCCAACAAGGATTAGAAGAGTTTGGGGAAAAAAGTAAAAAAATAACAATAATGGAAAAAAATACAAACAAAAAATGCAGTATGACACTATGTAACAGTTACAGTCTATTAGGTATTGTAAGTAATACAGAAATGATTTATAGTGTACAGAGGGTATATGTAGGTTATATGCAAACACTATGCCATTGTGAGTAAGACACTTGAGTGTCTATCTGCTCCTGGTTTTGTTTATCTGGGAAACCCTAATACAGTACTTTACCCAACACCTCATAAATTATTAAATCATCACTGTTTAGTGGGAACTATTTCTAATCCTAATAGAGACATGAGGACTGTTCCCTCCAATCCTTTCAAATGACATTCTCCTCCTTGGCATTTTTCTTTCATACAAGCACTGATCAGTATTAGGTGAAGACTAGAGAGGAGCTCTGCAACTCTCTAGTGTGCTCTCCATCTGTGCTCAATTCTTTCCTTTCCAGTAAGGAGTCTATGACCTCCCTAGACTCTTAGTTTCCTTGTCTTATCTCAGTGAAACCACCCACCTTCCCCTAGGTTCCTCTTTGTCATTATCTGGGAACTTAAATCAGACATTAAGCTAGGACCATCATTTCCCTCTGTTCACTCTCTGTCAAGGATCACTACCCTTAATTTCCTGACATCCAATGTTCTAAAAAAAAAGTTGTGCATGTATTTTATCTAGTTTTTGAGTTGTTTCTAGGCAGAAGGAAAATCCGATTCCTTTATTTCATCTTGGCCCAGCATGCACAATTGATTTGCATGAATTCTAATTTGCTTTACTAAAATAAAAAAGTGGTATAGAAAAATAATTTGATGAAGTCATGTCACTCTAGCTACCCTTCCATTCCATGGGCTTATAGCTTGGAAGAAATGTGCATCTTCATCTGTAAGAATGAGAGTGTGATGTGAGATTCCAGTATATTGTCATTGAAGAGGACTCCCTTCTTTTATATCTCTCGCATAAACAGCATTGCCACACTCTGAACAAGATTTTTAGTTTTTAAACTTTGTTGCATTTTAATTTTTTCAATATTCCAACAAGGCAAAATTTCATCTGGTACCAAACAAACAAATAAGTTTTCAATGTTGGTGGAAAAGTTTGCTTTGCAGGACTGAATGGAAAGTGGGCTCATATAAAATCACAAGGCTATTTCCTAGGGAATTTCCATGGGGAATATTGATAGTGCAGGCTTTCCTTTACAGACTGGATTTAGTGTATCTCTACTTTACAAGGACTTTCTTTTTCTTTCTCTTTCTTCCTCCTTAACACACATACATGCACACACATATATACATACACTATTTTTTAGTATTACAGATTTTATTATCTTGTTTTCATAAAAATGAATGAAACAGATTCCCATGAGGTTGGACAATTAAGTTTGCAAATTCATCCTAGAAATGTGCTATATACCTCTTTGCTGAATATTATTACTGTCACTTTTGAAGTATTCCTCTTGGCCATGTGGTGACCATAGCGATATTTGGCCAAGGGAACTCAACCAAAACTAGTGAATGTGGCATTTGAAACCAGTTTCATCTTTCGGTAGATACATACTATGATTTAAAAAATTAACTGTTCTATGATTGTTATGAGTGAATATGAGTGTGCATATTCTCATTACGCACTCATTACG
Organism: Loris lydekkerianus; assembly: GCA_963574355.1. Classification (NCBI taxonomy): domain Eukaryota; kingdom Metazoa; phylum Chordata; class Mammalia; order Primates; family Lorisidae; genus Loris; species Loris lydekkerianus. Next base: position 8,155 of record CAUYPK010033931.1, read on the forward strand.
CACATATGTAAGAGTGTATATATATGTGCTTGAAAGTAGAGGTTTAACAGTATATTGTTTAAATATGGTAAAGCCAACAGAACAGCCAACACCTATTGTTGAAAATATAGTTAGTTATACTTATAGATCCCCAAAGGAACCCCAAGTCATGGGAGGCCACTAGTGTTGGTAAACAAGCTGAGAAAACTATGTCAAGAGTTTTTTTTAATTGTGATTTCTACAGGAAGAAATGACCAAGACATGGTAAGCAGATTTGGGACTATCTAGCTTGAATAAATTCAGCAGGCTCTGGGGCATAGATGCTATCGCTAATTTGCTGTCACCTAACTTGGGAGTGACTAGGGAAGGGAAATAGAGGCCTGGACTTTATGAACTTGTATCAGAAGTAGTTGAGGATATGAGCTCTTTGATTGTTTGGTTTGATAAGCAAGGTGCACTCATAGGCAAGCTGTTTGCTAGATAGTTCTTAGGAGGAGGGAGTCCTGACAGGGTAAGAAGTCCTCCAGATGTCAAAACTCAAAAATATAGAATAAAAGGACACAACTAACATATTATTATATATTATATTATATGCCTGTGTGTGTGTATATATATATATATATATATGCATGCATATATGCATGTAAAAATATGTGTGTATATAAAAATATGTATATTTTATATGTGTTTTTAAGTTGAAAAAGATGTTATTTTTTCCAACATTGAAACAGCTGTCTAAACATGGGATCTGGCTTGGCAAGTCTATGTGTAACATCAGCGCAATATTTTGTCTACCATGTAACCATCCTGCTTGTGGTTTGGTGCTTGGTCTCATGGGCTGGTGAAAGTCTGGCAGAGCATTAGTGCCTAGTGCTTGAAGCAGAGTATTGTATTTATAATGAGAGAAGAAATTTCCTGCTTGTTCTGCATCAAAAGTTAGAAGACTTGGATAATGTCTGACAGAGTAGGAAGAAAAAGAAAATTAATAAACAATTTTTTAATTGTAATTTAGTTGTTTTTTTTTTTTAGAAATCTTTCTATGTTCTTGCTTAGCTTGTTGCATAAATAGAAAGGCATTTTTGTTGTGGTAGTAATTGTTGTTTTTAATGGTGTCCTTTCAATAAAAAATGATTTTTCATTTTAATGGTCTGTTCCAGAGACCTGTGTGCAAATGTGCAGAATCCTAAAATTTAAAGCTTAAAAATGTTCAGAACAAGTTCAAGTATTTGCTGTCGAGATAAGGAAATTGAGGTCAAGAATTCCTAAAGATTCATGTTTGATCAGAGGACTTCTGACATTAGAACCCAGGTATATGGATTTTTACTGCACCTTGCTGTGATTATTTGAGAAATTGTTTCAAAACTATTGTTGGTTTCATGTTCTGTCTTTGGCCTACCTCTCTTTCTTCAAAGCTTTCTGTAATCACAGATATGTGCTATCTATGACAGCCAAACCAACTTAAAAGTAGTCTCATATTTCTCCTTTATCATTCCTGATTGAGGTTACAGCCTTTGTATATGCGGTAATAGCCAAAATGAGAAGGAAATCAAGGACACAATACCCCTTTGGGTGAAGGACCTTGATAAGGAAAACTATGAACCCCTAAGAAAAGAAATAGTAGAAGATATTAACAAATGGAAGAACATACTGTGCTCACGGCTGGGAAGGATCAACATTGTTAAAATGTCTATATGTCCCAAAGCAATTTACAGATTCACTGCCCTCCCTATTAAAATACCAACATCGTACTTTCAAGACTTGGAAAAAATAATTCTCCATTTTGTATGGAACCAAACAAAAACAAACAAAAAAACCTGTGTAGCCAAGGTAACTCTTAGTAATGAAAACAAAGCTGGGGACATCAGCCTACCAGACTTTAGGCTGTACTACAAGGCCATAGTGATCAAAACAGCACGGTATTGGCACAAAAATAGAGACATTTGGAACTGAATGGAACACCAGGACATGAAATAAACAGCTTAAAGCCACCTAATCTTTGATAAACCAAACAAGAACATACACTGGGGGAAAGAATCCCTATTCAATAAATAGTGGTGGGAGAACTGGATATCCACAGGTAAAAGACTGAAACTGGACCCGCACCTTGCTTCACTCACAAAGATTGATTCAACGTGGATAAAGGGCCTTAATTTAAGGCATAAAACAACTAAAATCCTCAAAGATAGTGTGGGAAAAACACTGGACGCTATCAGCCTGGGGAAGGACTTTATGAGGAAGACTTCTGCGGCAATCGCAACAACAAAAATAAGCAAATGGGACTTAATGAAACTGAAAAGCTTCTGTACAGCTAAGGTGACAACAATCAAAGCAAACAACCTACAAATTGGAAAAATATATTTGCATATTTTGATTCAGACAAAAGCTTGGTAACTAGGATCTATAGATAACTCAAATTAAAAACATAAAAAGAGCCAACAATCCCTTAGATCCCTGGGCAAGAGAGATGAATAGCCTTCTCTAAAGAAGTCAGATGGATGGCTAACAAACATATGAAAAAATGCTGATCATCCCTAATTATTAGAGAAATGTAAACCAAAACCACCTGAAATATCATCTAACCCCAGAGAGAATGGCCCTCATAACAATGTCTCAAAACTGCAGATGCTGGCGTGGATGTGGAGAAAAGGGAACACTTTTACACTGCTGGTGGGACTGCAAACTAGTACAACCTTTCTGGAAGGGAGTATCCTCAAAGAACTCAAGCTAGACTTCCCACTTGATTCTGCAATACCATTACTGGGCATCTACCCATTAAAAAAAAAAAAAAAAAAAAACCTTTTACCACAGGAAAAACTTGCAATTTACAATTGCCAAAATATGGAAACAGCCCAAATGCTCACCAACCCAGGAGTGGATTAATAAGCTGTGGTATATGTATACCACGGAATACTATTCAGCCACAAAAAGAGGGAGACTTTATATCTTTGGTATTAACATGGATAGATGTGGAACACATTATTCTTAGTAAAGCATCACAAGAATGGAGAAATAAGAATCCTATGTACTCAATTCTGATATGAGGACACTTAGTACACAGTGGGGGGTGGGAGATGGGAGAGCTGAGAAAGGAAAGGAGGGAGGGGATGGGGGTCAAGGGATGTGGTACACCTTTTTGGGGTGGGACACAGATACAAGAGGGTCCTTATCTAACAAAAGCAATGAATGTAATCTGGTTCTGCGTACCCTCAATGAACCCACAATAGTAAAAAAAAAAAAAAAAGAGTAGTCTCATGAATGTATCATTAAGGACATCGCTTGTCCTTCATCCCTGTGGTGAACACCAACCCATTCATCACTCTAAGATTATTTTAAAAACATGAGTCCTTTCTTGAGCATTCCACGATTTGCCCCAGCCTGAATTGGATTATCTCATCTGGGTCCACATACTATTTACATGTTATTGATTATATTATAGAACATTGAATTGATAGCTTTCTTGTCTCTCTTCCTGACCAGACTACAGATTCCTCAAGGGGTAACTGTCTCTCAAGACTTTATTTTGTGACTTTTAAATAGTGTTTTTACATAGGATTGCTTATGAAAATCTGTCCCTATTGAGTAGAAACAGTGTGTTTGTGTGGATGCATGTCTGTGTGTGTGTGTTTTGTGTTCATGACTCTATGCTAAAGTATAGATGATCTTCTGATCACTTTCAAATAGTTTATAAATAGATAATTGGTGTGGAATATGAGTCCATCTTTATTCTTTTACACATTGTTGTACAGATGTCCAACTGCAGAAGAGACTCTTCTTTCCCCATTGATGGTCTTGGAACACTTATTGAAAGATCAACTACAGACACATGGTTTTGTTTTTGGACTCTCAATTCAATTACATGGATCTATATGTCTTTACTTGTACCAATAACATACTTTCTTGTTTACTGAAGTTCTGTAATAAGTTTTTAAATGAAGAAGTGCTGTTCTTTCTATTTTTTTTTTAAATTATCTTTTGCTATTCTGGGCTCCTTGAAATTCTATATGAGTCTTTATAATAACTTCATCATTTTATACAAAGAAATCAGCTGGGATTCCAGTAGGTATTGCATGGAATCTGTAGACTATGTAGGGGAGTACTACCAGTAGTAAGCTTTTTAGTTCATGAACATGGAATGCCTTTCCAATTATTGACACTTTCTATAATTTCTTTCAACAATGTTTTTTAACTTTTAGAATATAAGTTTTGTATTTATTTTGTTAAATTTCTTTCTATGTATTGGATTTTACTGATGCTATTGCAAATCAATTTTTCTTTTTTTTTTTTTTTTTTGCTTATTTCATTTTTGGACCATTTATTACAAGTATATAGAGATTTAATTTTGCATGTTGATCTAACAAACTTGCTTACCCCATTTTTTAGTTCTAATAGCTTTTTAGGTGGATTACTTGGGACTTTTTATATATAAGATTCTGCCATCTACAAATAGAGGTATAATAAAGCCTCAATAGTTTGACCAACTCCCTACATTGACCTTATTTTTGTAAGCTGGGCATGCACCACATATATGTATCAGTACAGTAAGCCTGGTTTCTTATGAAGACCATCTTCATATGTTGACCAGTTTGTTACACTCCCTCAGGTAGTCAACTTACAGAGATTCTACTGTAGTTTTATTTTCTTCCTTTTAAGTCTGGATGTTTTTTATTGAATTTTATTGCTTAATTGCTCTGATTTCAACTTTGAGTACAATGTTAAATAGAAGTGGTAAAGGGAAATTACCTTGCCGCCTTCTTGTTCTCAAAAAGAAAGAATCCATACCTTCACCATTATGTATGTTGTTATTTGTGAGTTTTTTTTATAGACCTTTATCAGATTGAAGAAGTACTCTTTTATTTCTGGTTTATTGAGTGTTTTAGTCATAAAGATGCTAAATTTTGTTTTCTTACTTTCGTAACTCTTATGTACTATCATTTGAACATAGTATTCATAAGTAATAAGCACAGTTTATATGAGCATCAATGAATAAGTAAAATCAATTAAATGAAGAAATTATTTCATTAATGGTTGTGAGGTAAAGAGTAAAAATAGGTAATTGTCTTTAAGGGATTATACTTCCTTAAATTTTACTTCACTTCTCTTTACACATAATAGGGAGAAATATATTGAAATAATACTATTTTGTGTATTGTCAATTTAAAATGACCCTGTAATAAATGCACAGCATCAATATTTTAGAAAGTATTTTTTAATAGAAGATGCTTAAGACCATAACGAAAGCAACCCTTTTTATATGATAAGCAGTTATTTTATTTGCAAATAACACTTATACAGAGATGGTAACTCTTTAGATTTCTGTTACATTAGTCAAAAGTAGGTATGGACTCAGGTCGTAATCAGGCTGTTGGTTTATAAGGGAACTTCTGTGTGACTCATTTGTGAAGAAAGTACCCTTGAAGAAAGCAGCCTTTGGTGAAAGCACTCTTATTTTAAAACAAATTGCCTTTTATCCTGTATGTATTTGGGAGGCTTCTAAGATTGTCCAAGTAGAAAGGAACATTGCTTCTCCTACATAGCTAATATGAGATGAATCTAATTACAGTCCAGCCTGCCAGCAACTTTTCAGTCTAGAAATGCATGTTGCTCACAGTAGCATAGAGAATGGCCAAGGGAGAGTGTATCTATTTGCATTGGATGAAAACAAGTCATTGTTATAGGGACCAGCTGGCTTCCTTTTAGTTTGGGTGTTGCAGGAAATATATCTGAGACTTGCTTTCCCTCTCTCTTCCCTTCTTTATTCTTTTTTTTAATTTGTACCCTCTTCTTTCCCTCATTTTCTCCCTTCCTTTTTCCTCCCTTCCTTCCCCCTCGCCTTCCTTCTTTTCTCACCTCCATATTTTATCTATCCTTTTCTCTCATCTGCCTGTACTTTGTCTTTTATATTAACATTTAGAGGCCTTAGCTCATGCATGGCCTCATGCTAGATACCATAGGCAATAAAAATAAAACTCTTAATCTCATGTTCCTATGCAGAAATAATAATTATATGCAAAAAAGAAAAAATGACATCCAACAAACATGTCACTGATTCTATAATGGAGACAGTAACTAATAGAAGAGCTGCGATTGTTTGGTGAGGGAGTAGAAAGGACTCAAGGCTGGGAAGATTTTCTAATCATTTAAGGATAGGAACAACTATAATTTTGAAAAGCACAGGGTTGGATTTGATCAGGTGCATTTCTTCCTTTTCCTTGCTTATCTGGGAAGTGTATAAGTAAGTAAGATGCCCTACAGTAAACAGTTGCCCTATCTGTAAACAGATAACTGAGAATAGAAACTATTAGAAACAGGTGACCATGTATCCTTAAACCCTTATGAGAGTGAACAAGGATAATAATTATCTTGTTCTTAATAATTACACCAGGAAAACAGTCATAAACTGAGACTCTCCAGGGCAATCCAAGATGAATGGATCACCTAAATCACTCTGATGGCTGACTTTTTAATCTTTCTTGGGAGATGAGGGAGAAGGTTGAGAACCGAAAATTTATTTTGGTTTAAATAAAAGTATATTACACAACTAGTATATGTAGAATTTTGTTGTATTTTGTTTTTATTTTAAAGTTTGGGTTCTGTGATGTGATAAATGATACCCTCTTGGATCTTTGTCTTCTGGGGGAACCCTGAATGAATTCTAGGTGAGAGCACACAGCAAATGTAAAAACCTTGTGGTGGGAATAAGTTCGATGTGTCCCAGAAAAAAAGTGAGAGACCATCATGACAGGAGAGAAGTAAAGTTAAGAGTTACGGGCAAGTGCAGCTCACCCAGGCCTCCTTCTCCTCCCCTCGGAAAGCACAGAGCAGGGATCCAATTATGATGTCTCCACCTGAAGTCTGAAGGCTACTTGCAGACTTCGTACCATCATATTGCTTGTCCAACTTCGGTATGTGTCGTCTCTTTAACTTTATGATGGGGAAGATAGCAGAGCCTACTTCAAGGAACTGGGAGGCTTAAGTGTCTTAACAGCAGTTCCCAACCTTTTTGGCACCAGGGACCAATTTCAGGAAGATAATTTTTCCCTGACCTGGTGTGGCCCACTGCTCAACTTACTGTTATGCAGCCCAGTTTGTAAGAGACCTTGAACCAGTACCAGTCCACGTTCCAGGAATTGGGGCCTGCAATGTTAATACATGCAGAGTCAAAATATCAGCTGGCCATGTTTCAATGCCTAAATGTTACTCAAACTGATGTTACTTAACTTAATAGGAGCAGGAGAGTTTTATCCAAACAAGATACAGGAAAGGCCCAGGGGTATATTCTTGATGCTTGAAAACCTGGTCCTGAGTATTTTTCCCACCACTGGTTCATCTTAGCACAGAAATGATTTGTGAAGATTTTTTACATTCTAAATGAGTATCCATAAGTGTAGAAGCTCTGCAGTTTTCTGAATACAGACTTCCAGTTTCAATTTTAATAACTGAGTACTCGTTCAGATGGCTGAATTATAATCAATATCCATGGACATCACGTCTGCTTTGGAGATAGCTGCAATCATTCCAGAGTTTTGTCTTCCAGAAACATGGAAGACAAAATGCATGGTGAGAAACTCAAGATGCATTCTCTAAAAGAAAATAATGCATCCTTACCTTAAACATTGTTATTGTTATTAAATTTTAAGCCTTTGTAATTCTGTGAAGGCAAAAGTGGGAATCTAATAAACCCATGTATATGTAAAATATGTATTATAATAATAATGCAAACTACTACAAGAGCAAAATAGTGTTACATGAATAGAGCTAATATTTATTGATGCTGCCTCCCTTTGCGCCAGCTGCCACCTTTCCGAGTGCTTGAAAGATGTCACCTTATTTGAACAAACACGTAAGTTTAGAGGATTTAGGTAACACAGCTAAGGTGTGGGTGTGAGGCAACCTAAGAGGGAGCCAGCTTTACTCATGCCTGGGCTGAGCTGCCTCTCCACAGGCAGAGGTAGCTCTAGGGCAACAGCAGATATTTTAGACAGAGTCATCAGAGTCTTTTTTTCAGTCTTTTAACCTACTAATCCCACAGAAGTAGCCCAGTTGATACCTCTGCCTCTGCCAAACAGGAAATGGCTGTATCTTAAAGTGATCTGGATTTTCCTAGTGTTCATGTCACTCTTGGGAGGTCAGATAAAATAGCCTCGGGAATAGCATCCTCTTTAGGTCACTGAAATGCTGCAGATGACATCAATCTGGAGCTACGGGAGTGATGTTCTCGAGACAGGACACGCACAATGTGCTGCTGAGGAGATCTAACCTGCTTCCAGAGAATTAATTTCCATTTAGAGAATCTGTGCCTTGCTTAATGGTGGCAAGAATAGTACTCTTAATTCTGGTGCCAGTCTGAACTTGTTCCTGGTTAAGTACCACTGAGATTTTACCTCATTCGACCCTCATTGTATCCGGCCAATTCATGGAAAGCCAGTACAGGAAAAGAACTGGCTCTGGGCTTGCCACTGTGTAATGTTACCCTATCTTTTATTTCAAGGTGACTAGCACATCTTAGTTATCAAATTTCATGGAAAGTGAGACATTCAAACCAATCTTGGGAGGTAGCTTTTTATAGTAGTGACAAGCATGAAATTATAGTTGCAGAGGTCACCAGGTGGGTTAGTATTTCAGCTTTGTAGATGAACACCTAAATAAATGACTGGATGCTCAAAATTTTATGTTTCTCAGGGGGGTTGTTGTTGTTGTTTTTTTTTTTATAGCATTTTTTGTCATCTAGCATATTGGATTATTGAAAGTGTTGGTATTATGAATGTGAAAAGGATTAACTCATATGTCTGAACCTGTTGTTGATTGGCTGAATGCTCATTCATGACTCCTTTTACCCTGGTCATCCTTTAGCTATGGATGGTCATGTGATGTATTTTTGTCCAAAGAAACAAAAGCAGACTTCTCTGTGGTGGGGTTTTAGAAAAATTTGCACTATGCTAATAAAAAGGACCTGCCTTTAACCTCCTTAGCTCTTCTTTCTCATACACACATACCTTTATTAGTTTATTAGAACATAGATGTGATGTCTATCATACTGCAGCCATCTTGTCACCATGAGGAAATACATTAATCTGTAAAAGTTATTAGAAGAAGTCCTGGCACATGGTCGGTTCTACAAAATGTCAATATTATTAATATATCATCATTATCATCAATATTAACATTATAATTATTATGAGCATGAGAATAAAACCTAAATTATAATTATAGTAGAGGGAAAAAACAGAAATTTCTTGAATCTTTGATAGCACCCATGAGCTGATTTACCACCTCAAAATACCTAACTTTAGACTTCTTGAATATTAAACAAATAAGCTTCTATTTTCCTAAATTACTATTACTTAGGTACACGGCTACTTATAGTAGAGATGACACCACTCTGGGGCTACAGAGGTTCTGGCTCAAAACAAACAAACACACAAACAAAAAACTATGTACGATTGGTTCGAGTGTACAACACTTAGATACAAGATGTGATGCAAAATTTTGACATTCCTTTTCATTGTCTATTCATCTTTCTCCATATCTCCTTTTCCATACTCATCACTCTATGGGATAGGGATGCTGATGGTCATTTCCTTCTGAATTCTATCTCAGGATCTAGAGTCATAAGCTCAAGATATTTTCTGTACCTCCTTTTCAAAAGGATTTATTCTTATTTCCATTTGTAGCTAACCAAATATGCTTACCTATGTTGAGATATAAATGATGCTAACAGTTTCTTCTCTAGTTAACATATTTTTAAAATATCAATTATCTTAACACTGAAAAATCATATTACCAACAGGGTGTAAAAGAAAACAAACATTGATTTCCTAGGGTCTGACCCTTTTTGAGCTGGCCCACCCGCACGCCACAGAGTTGGCATATGATTAAAAGAAATGTAAATCCCAGAAGTAGAATCCATGGCTTAATTGTAGGAATTCATCCTTGGACACACATTTCTAATTATATACATGATTAGACATTGGTTCGTTCCCCACCCCTCCTCAGGATTAAATGCACCATCATTTTACTTGGCTGACACCCTTCTTAGGAAATTGGTGCTCATAAATATGTAAGTGAATCGGCTCTTGTATACATATGATTTTGGTGGCACCCGGCAATTAATGGAAACCAGACTACATAGTGCAGAAGTTAGCTCATCCCTCTTCAGTGTTCTTAACAAGAAGAATGAGAGTGGAAGAGTGTTCTGGGAGGGGAGCGATAGTAAAAAGAGAAGTTACTAAATCCACCCAAGTGGACTGACTTCATGAAGTGTACTGCTTTTTGGCATACATGTTCCTTTTCAGGAATAATTATTTCAATCCTCTTTAAAGCTCTTGTTTCTGGACTTGCATCAAGCCTCTTTTTTAAGCGTCAAAGACTTATCCAGGTAAATGGGGGAAATAATGGTCAGGTAGGAAGGAACAGGAAAAGGTTTTAATAATTCCTTGAAGAAATGAGGGTCATCTTTAGAGGACTGAGTCTGATTTACTCTTCTCTTAGGAAGTACTGGTACTCCTCTTTGACTCAAAAATCTCCACTCCAACAGATTCTGTCAAAAACAATTGCATTATTGTTTAGAGCAGATACTCGTGAATATGACAAGGGACAGGGTGCATGTCCTGAAATTCTGAAATTGCTGAGTAAAGGATGAATTGGGCCTGTCTTGGTAACATTTGGTTCTTCACAGAAATCATCAGAACTGGAATGAGGACGGTTCATTGCTGAAGTGGGGACACAGGAGCTGAGATGTCAGGCACATTTCTGTCAATAGGAGGACACCTAAGAATCATCTGTTTCTACCCCCACTCCACCCCACACCCAAAAACCAAGTCATGCAAAGATGCCATGCTGGTGTTGAAAGGGGTACTCTTCTAGAGCAGTACTTCCTTTTTTACCAAATCCCAGGGAAGTCATAGAGTTCATGGGAAAAATAAACAAAGTGGACAAGAACTTTGGGTTTGTAACAGTCGACAAAGTGGGTTAGAGCACGGTCCCCATGCCAAGCTTCATGTCTTCCGTTTCTTTCTCCACAGCCAGGTAATAATGTAGCTTTCCTAAGTTTTTGAACACCCTTAGCCTCAATTTTCTCCTCTGTTAAATGGAATTAATAATGGCTTCTTTAAAGGTGGTTAAAAGAATTAACAATACTATTCTGAGAGCCCTGAAAGGAAGACAATCATATAGTAGTAAGTGTTTGCTAAATGTCAGGTATTGTTCTATAATATATCCACTAAATATCTAACAAGGACCTGGTGGTGTTAAGGACTATGCTAAGGTCTGAAAACAAAATGTTAAACCAAACATAAATTGTTTCCTGACCTCATTGAGCTTACAGTATATTAAGGAGAAAAGTCAGACACTAGAAATACGGCGCATAAGTTCTGTTAGTGATGACGAGGATCAGAGGAGGGGCACTGAGCCCATTCAGGGGCAAGTGAAGGCTTTCTGGAAGAAGTGATGTGTAGATGGTTGCTTGGTGCTAGTGGTCCTGTGGACAGGGAGCAGGTGAAGGGGAGTATTCGCGTGGTGAGAACAAGACCTCCCAGGCAGAGGGAGCCGCTTAGAGTAAGATGCTCTAGGGCTGTTGTAAGAAATGAGAAAAAGCAGAAAGTGAACCTGGGGGAATCAGGACAAGCCATGTGCATTCAGGAGGTACTAGGGGAGTGTTAGACAGGGAGTTTTCTGATCAGATTTCCATTTTCTAGTGGAAGGAAAGAAGTAAAGGAAACAACAGAAGACACAACTTCCCCTCTCTGGTTCTCAGTCCTGGGTCCTCTAATCCTTTGGGAATATCTTCTCCTTGGTTCTCTCTAGAAGCCCTAGACAAGAGACAAAGACATTCAGACACAGCAGGGAGGTCTGAGTTGGACTGTATTTTGTTCCATCCTTAATATGGGAGTGTCGGTCATTAGAGGAACATCTGCATGGTTCATTCTCGACTGGGTGCCTACACTTTCTGTCCTAGTTTCTCCACAGGTGGGGGCTGGGATAGCTACGTCCTGCCTTCTCAAAGGCCAAAGGCAGCATTCTCACACTCATTCAGTCCGGACATGTAGCAAACACAGCTTCCATCTGCAAAGTGCTTTAGAATCCAGATTTTCAAACCTTTTGTGTTTGTGATGTTTGTGATGTTATTAAACATATTTTCCCAATAGTGCTATAGACATTCAATAAATATTTGCTAAAGCTGTGTGTTTTAAAGAAATAAAATCAAAGCAATGAACTTGGGTTCAGCGCACCAAAGCTCTAGTCCTGTCTCTGTCACTGACAAGTGATTTGACTTTGTACAAATTCTATAACCTTCACATACTTCCGCTTTCTGAAGTTGGGAACTGGATGATTTTTCCAGTACCTTTTCCACCTTACATTATCTGATTCATCTGCCAGTTCTACAGATGAAGAAAACAAGGCCTAGAGACACAGATGAATTGCCATAATGTCTCCCGGTTAATTAGTTAATTACCCAGGCACGTCCAGCAGGATCTTTGTTTTTACATGAGTTAACAAAATGACTCCTAGGTTCCAATCATAAGGTGTTTTATCTTGAGTGTGAAGGACAGAATCATAGCACGGGCTGGCTTCGTTAGTCTAGTTGGTTTTAAAGTAAAAACCTCAATTCTTTTCTCAATTCCCTTTCCCCCTTCTCTGCTTGAGTCAATTGGGGATGAAAGAGCCTGCTCTAAAATTAGTTGGTGGGGTCCTTTCATCTTAGATTCTTTTGAAATGAGAACCTTAAACCCAAGCCTCAAGGAACTGAAAATCTAGTTTTTCCTCCACAAACTTCTGGAATGTCTGGACGTTTGCCCTTACCAGACCAGCACAAAGATTGCTCAAGTGGGATGCCATTTTTATCTCAAACCACCCCTTTTAAGGAGGTTACTGAAAACACATTGGCTGAGATTCTAGACTTCAAACCATGTCACGTTTCTCTCTGAGGTTTGAGGTATCGACTCCTCTACGCCAGGATGTCCAGGAAGCCCTGTGTCGCCCTCACTGTGGGCCCGTGCTGGAAGCACGTAACTTATAAAACCGACAGAGCTGGGCGCTGCCTGGCCAGGGCCTGTGGGACGCTGATGTGCACTTTTGAATCTAAGTGCTGAGGCAGTGGCTGCTCTGGCCACCACCGAAGAGCTGACAGGCAGGACAGTGGAACAGCTCGGGGGATCTGAGCCACACCTCCCCAAGGCTGTGGTCACATGCCCAGCACGGATTAGACAGAGTTCACAACGTGGAGCTGTGGCACAGAGCGTTTTAGGGACCCACTGGTCCATTTCAGAGTGCACTACTTTGGAATCATCAGGCAAGGGTAAAATTGTCCTCTGGGAAGACATTCGCTATTTATACCTTGTCATGAGTTCTGTAGCCCCGCCTACTAGGCTGCTGACTACAGAGGGGCCAGCTGCCTAAATCATCAAATCCTGGGGAGCACTTCAAACCTCAATGTCCCCTTGGTGTGAGCGTGAGTAAAACATTTAGCATCTAACCACTGGACCCAAAAAAGTCTGGATTCAAATATCAAATATTTATCAAGGACCTTGAAGAAATTGTCAATTTTTTCAAAAAGATGGTTTTCTTCTCTGCAAACTTACACACTACATAAAACCCAATATTTGGCACCGAGTAAGTGCTCACTGCTTGTCCATAATGTCAATCATATTAAGAACAAATATATAACATGATATTATTAGGAAGGGTTTGTTATCGATGAAAATCATGAGCTTTGAGGTTCGATTGTTAAGAGATTGATCAGAAATATTTCATGTAAAACACAAGTACATTCCCTGGCACTGAGCAGACATTTCATGTGCAAGATCACTATTTTGACATATCGCTTTGTTCTTTGGTTACACAAGGATGTTGGCCCAGTTGACCTTGGAGCTCTATTCTTTCATGAATCTGTGGCATTAGAGTTCTTAATCTCAGAGGGCTCAGAAAAACATGGATGGCAAATGCAAAACACACTTTTTAGCAGGCATTATTTGAAGGGGACAATGTCCCCAGAACCACTGTCCCACTTGGCCAACCCACATTGCTTTCTTGGCTGTCCTTCCTTGCTTCCAGCAAGTGATTCCCTTGCAGCCTAACCTGACCTCCATGGGATGAAGTTCACTGACTCGTTACACACAGCACTGTGGCAGCACTTTATTAACTGATCAGGACAGATCTTCTCAGACCCTGAGGTGTGTCTCTGTTCCTGTGAGCACAGTTAACCCCACCACTCCCCAGAGGGTAGGGGAGGTCTCCCCAGCACAAGGGGAAGACTCGCTCCTCCGTCGTGTTGAGATGCTCGATGCACAGTGCAGGACTTGGTCATTAATATTCACACCCCACCCAAACTTGGCATTCTGTGGGATGTTTTAAATTATGGAGAAGCAGAGGACAAAGCTGAACACATTTAAGTTATATAACTTTTTTCTTTCCAAAAGGATTAGCTGTACTGGAGACATGCAGCTGTTCCTTCCACAAGTCTCTTCAGAGAAAGCTGCAGACAATGGTTAGAGCAGAAAGCTAAAGAACAAATTCCTGGTTCCTCTCCTCCTAGCTGAAAAGTGCTCTGCAAATTCCTGCATTGAGCAGGAAATGAGTTCAACTGAAGAGAGGGCAGCTTTCTCGGGTCTGGCTCACGGCCGTCCTTCTCCATGTTTTTCACCAAGTCTTCCTCTCCTGGGCTTCTCTGGACTGGCCCACAGAGTCCCCTCTTTCTCAGTTCCCTTGTAAGGATCTGTTTTCTCTCGCTTTTCTTTCTCTCCCAGAGACAAATGTGCCATGCACTATAGTATCAAAGTTTCAGAGTCTATCATGTGTATAAACCACTTTCAGTGCCCTATACAATATTATATTGGCAGTTTTATGTCATTTTCTTAATGATAGCTCCCTTAAATTGCTTAAGTTTTAGACATCAAAAAGTCAGAATCTCTCCTAATAGGTGCACCTCAATTTTCCTTTGGGAAGATGCAGCATTCCCATTTTTATTCCATGTGGTTTGAGGATTGACCTGTTCCAATTTCAGGGGTAAAAGCATGTTCTGGCACAGCCAATCAGCTTATTTCATCTTTCTATACCCAAGGATTATTTCAGGATTAGGCAAATGACCCAACTCAATCCAGTGATACTCAAATATGGGAATTCAGTTGGAATGAATAAATGAGAGAAAAGGATATTATTTTTCCATTGACATTTCTGAATAGGAAGGATTTACGCCAACAACTACTTGGGATATTCTTGTCATTAAGACAGAAAAGCTCACTGGAGAATGAAGATAAATAGACAAGAACTGAATAGAGATGAATTTCTGAATGTAGTATTCATTTACCAGCCAATGTGTCAGTAAAAATAATTGCCAAGCACTGTCCTTGGCAATAAAACTTCAGCAATGAACAAAATAGAAAACATCCTTGTTTTTATAACCTAGTGTATTAATGCTCTTAGTGGTATGAGATTTTGTACACACACACACAGAGGAGACACAGTGAGAGAAAGAGAAAGATTGTGTATCCCTAATCTGAAAATCTGAAATGGTCCAAAACCCAAAACTTATTTGCACCAACATAATGCTCAAAGAAAATGCTTTTTGGAGCATTTCAAACTTTGGGTCTCCAGATTATGAATGCAAGTTAATGCAAACATTTCAAAGTATAAAAAAAAAAAGAAATCTGAAACATTTTAATTTCAAGCATTTTGATTTCATATGTATTCAACCTGTATGTGTGTATATGTAAAATGAGTGCTATGAAGAAAAATAAATTAAGGGGATGGAGAATGACTTGGGGAAGACTCCTTTCCTTTCTTTTTGGTGGTTTAAGGAAGGTTTCTGTAATGGGCTTGACAAATGAATACAACCTAAAAAAAGCATGGAGTGTGTCCGTTTGGACATGTGGGGAAGGGCAATTTCACATAGGAATGCACAAGCCCAACGATCCTAATGCACAAAGTGAGCAGATTGTCCATGGAGACAGGCCGTTGTGGGTGGAGTAGAAGGACCCAGGAGCGGAATAATAGGAAAAGAGTATTGAGGTGTCCCCAGGGCCAGAGAACATCACAGAGCCTTGCCAGGCACAGGGAGAATAATGGAATTCTTTCTATTTGTGTTGGAAACTTACTGGAATTATGAGAAAAGGTATAAGATATGACGATTTTTATTTTCCAGGATGGCTCTGGCTGAAGTATAAAGAACTGGAGTAGAGTGAGAGTGGAGGCCTGGAGGCCGGTTGGGAGATGGCTGCAGAGGTCTAGGGGAGAGGTGATGGAGTCTGGACAGGATGGTGGCAGGGAGGGGGGGTGGGGAGATTGTGGGGAGATTCTGAAGTTAGAGAAGATGGAGTTTTATAACTGACTGCATGACAGATGGGAGTGAAATAGAGGAGTTGAGTATGACTCCCTCGTTCGGGTCATGAGCTCAGAGTTAAGCAGAGATGTTGTTCACTAAGATGGGGTATGTCACAAGAGAAGCATGTTTAGATTAGAGTTTATCAGAAGTAACTTCCTTTCCATCCCAGTTGATGTCTCGGCAGCATTAGAAAATGCTGACTATCCCTTCTTCTTTTGTTTTCTCTTGTGCAGTCAATGTCAACCTCACTGTCCTATATTTATGTGTAACTTTTTCTGCTAAATCTGTCTCCACAGATCCTCTTAGAAATATTGTGACCTGTATTTTTCCAGTTGCTAATTGGTGCTGAGGCTTCCTTCACGCATGAGGTATGACTATCATGTCTTTTCTATTATGACCTTTCTATTTCTGTCTCTAATCCATCATAGCTTGAATATCTAGTCCCAAAAATCCTACAGAAACCTCAAACAAAGCACTTTCCTAATCAAACTCACTACACAAATATGCTTTTTCTCTTGTTTTATTTCTCTTTCAAAAGACATGATTGCCCAACCAGTTACCCGGCTAAAGGCCTGGGGTTATCCTAGGCTGTGCCTTCTCACTTACCACACTCCCACATTTAAAAAGCTAAAAAAATGCTACTTTCTCAGTACATTTAGTAAGCCACATTTCTCTTTTTGCTGTTTCTGCCTTATTAGACTTCTCAGTGCTGCTGTTTTCAGTATTCCTCACTTCCCATATATCCTCCATACTATTGTCAAAAGGACATTTTTTAAGACATAGCTCTGCACTTGACATTCCAATACCCAAAACTCTTGAATGACTCTTTACTGCTTTCGGAATCAAGTTCAAACTCACAATGAACCTTGAGCACAAGAATCTCAGAGTCATTCTTCCCTGGGGTTGAAGGGATTGACACCTGGCCTTTGCACTTTGACTTTTTCTTCTCCCTACAGAATTTTTCCTTTTCATAAGTTTTCTAAAAATGAAGTGATGATTCCCTTCCTCTCATTTAAATATCAAGAGATTTCTATTATTCACTGAATTATCCTCCTAGCACAACACAAATGCTTCCTATGGCAACTGAAGATGAGATCTTTGGCCTCGCACAGTCTGCCCGAGTATTGTCTCTCCTTTGCCTTTGATGACGCTGGCTCTGAAATGGAACTGACAAAGAGCTAGCCAATTCTGTGCTCTTGAGGACAAGGTGAAATGGGACTTTCTATGCCCTGACCAAAATAATTCCAAGTAATTTATTTCTTTGGCCATCGTCATATTCTCTATGGAACTGGAACATTTAATATAACTATTAGTCCAAACTTTGGCATAAATGCTCTTTTAATCATTCATAGCAAGAAAGACATGGAACTTAGCTATTGGTAGCAAAGAATTAGCTTCTACCATTTATAACACTGATCACAGCTATGCTCAAGTGTGAAAAATAATAGCAAATTAAGACTGTAGTTAGCAGCTAAATATCACAAAGATGTGGGAGTAAATGCATCATTTTTGCTTTATCCAGTTGTACACATTTCCCTTCAATATTTCAAATACTAATTTTTTCTTTTTATAAGAATGACTCTAATTAGGTCAAAGACTTATCCAGGACTTGATAGAGCAAAGGACAAGACTTTGCTTCTGGTCATAACTATGGACTAAGGATTTGGAAAAGTCTAGCAGATAGTTCTGGGTGTGTGTGTCTGTGCGTGCACACATGGGGGGGCAGGGGGTTGTGGGGTGTAGTACTTCAAAAGCATTGTTTCTTTGTTTCTAAGGGCTAAAATCAGATAAACGTTAAGTTTCCTTTTGATCTTGAGAATCTATTTTTAATAAACCTCAATTCCTATTTTATCTCCCAGTTCAGTGATGAATGCCTAGGGACAAACCTATCTTGCTGAACACTGTTTATTTCCATGGGCAGAAGGTCAAGTTATGGCACTATTTTTAATGGATACTGAAAGGATGGATAGCAGTGCCTGTGACAGAGGAATAGCCATGGCCTTTTGCTGATGCCAAATGTCACTGTGTCCTTTAGGCTCTGCCTAACATGTGTGGGAGAAAGTGAGCGTGTCATTTGAAGGAGTGAAGCCAGATCAAGGCTACTGCTCTGTCAAATGAGATGCCTGATACAAGCCTTGCCTCGTGGGCTCCGGAAGGCAACATGCATGCTTCCAAGCATTGCCTGACCTTAATGTACAATACAAAATAGACAAAAATGGCCATAACAATGAGCTGTTCACAGTTAACAAGGTCCACTAAGAGTTACCTTGGTACACAGTTAACAAGGTACACTATAGTGACGTTGTCATCTATAAAAGCAGGTGTCCATTTATTCAGCCTAAGTCTCTACTGTGCATTAGAAACTGTACCAGATTCTGAACTTTGTGTGTTGAATAAAACAGAGAACAGAGGCATATTCTATTCCCCAGAATGCAGACGTCACCTGTAGAGCAGAGGCATACTCTATACCTCAGAACACGGATATCGCCTAGATGACAGTCCATGAGAGCACCTCCCACCTCTTTTGTACAGGAAAATTTTATAAACAACATAAAATGCTTTTAAAGCAAAGATGCGGTGTGATTCTTGTTGATACTCAAGATCCTCATCAGGTGCTGGTTCACTGACTGCAATTCAATCCGGGCGTTGTTGTGTTGTATTCATCTATTGGATTTCTACTATGCTCATGATAATTCAGTCACTTGTCCTCTGATGTGTCTTGGGCCTCCCTTCTCTGAGTTCTGCTCATATACTATTGTGTGTTGCATTATGTGACTATCTTCTTAGCTTTGGCCAGAGTGAAAAAATACATTTAAAAAATAATTATTTTCTGCCACAAATAAGTTCAAATCCTAACCTCTGGTACCTGTGAATGAGGCCTTATTTGGGAACGGAGTCTTCACAGATATAATCACATCACAGTGATGACCTGCTGCATTAGGTAGGCCCTGATGACCTGCTGCATTAGGTAGGCCCTGATGTTCCTACATGATGAGAGAAATTTGAACATGGAAACACTGGGAGACTATCATGTGAAAGAAGAAGCAAAGATGGGCGTGATGCCTCTGCAATCCAAGAGTCATCAGAGATTGCCAAGGTCCACCAAAAGCTAGGATCAGTCAAGGAAGGATCCTCCCCCAGAAATGTCACAAAGAGCCTGGCTCTGCCAACCCCTTAATTGTGGCCTTCTGGCCTCCTAAAACATGTGAGGATAAATCACAGCTGTATCAAGAGACTCAGTTTATTATCCTTTTTTTTTGTCACCCTGGGGTTGAATGCTGTGGCCTCGTAGCTCACAGCAACCTCAAACTCTTGGGCTTAAGTGATTCTCTTGCCTCAACCTCCCATGTAGTTGGGACTATAGGTACCAGCCACAATGCCCAGCTATTTTTAGAGAAAAGGTCTCATTCTGGCTTAGGCTGGTCTCGAACCCATGAGCTCAGGCCATAACCTGTCTCAGTTTCCCAAGTGCTAGGATTACAGCCATGAGCCACCAAGCTCAGCCATATTATCCTTTTTTTTCTTTTTTTAAATAGCAGGATTAGGAAACTAAAATAGATAATTTCTCTAATTTTAACTGTGCTTATTTTTTATTTATTTATTTTTTTTTTAATTGAGGCAGAGTCTCACCAGAGTCTGCCCTGGGTAGAGTACTGTGGCATCACAGCTCACAGAAAACTCAAACTCTTGGGCTTAAGTGATTCTTTTGCCTCAGCATCCCAAGTAGCAGTTGTCATTGTTGATTAGCCAACCTGGGCTGGGTTCGAACCCTCCAGCCTCCGTGATTGTGTCTGGCACCGTAACCACTGTGCTACGGGTGCTGAGCCAGAACTGTGCTTATCTCTTATCTCTATCTGATGGAGGCCTCACTTTTCTTCAAAACCCAGCTCAATGCTATCCCAGCAGCTTAATTTATAGTAACCCACCTATGGAACGAAGTATCAATTATAGTTACATCCCATAAGTCCAGTATGTTTTCCTATATCCTTAGGTGATTTTTTTGGTTGTTGCCTAATTATCATAAAAGAAAAACTAACATTTATACTTGCAGAGTGATTAATGTGACATACACAGCTAATCCCTGCAGAGTTGAAAATGCATCCTCATTTTACGAAGGAAGAAAGGGGTGAGGAGAGAAATAACCTACCCACCTAAGGACCCACAGTTTAAGTCCAGAAGCAACAAGGAGTGGCACTGAGGCTCTATGAAACTGTGTCTGGTGCTCTTCCTACTACCTCTATCGGTCTTTCTTACCAACAAGACCTAATATTTCAGAGATCCTTCTTAGCTGACAGTGGGCAGAACGTAAGCCATCAAAGTACTTTTTAAGTGAAACAGGGGAATTTTGTATGTCCCCATTGGGAGAAATGCTTAACAACCTTCCCCTACACACACACTCATTTCAAGTCTGAGAAGTCTCACCAGCATGGGTTACAACAATGAGACAAAGTCTGACTCTGCGTAGTAATCTCCCTCTCCAGAATGCCCCACTGTCTTCAATAGTCCACAGGTAAGTGTGCTGAAGGTATGGCTTCCACATTCCAGAAGGAAAAGGATTTTGAAGCTCTTGAGTTATTTGTTACTTCTGATATTTCCACTGCCTGTTACAGAACAGATGGAAAAGGATTAAGGCCCAACCCAACTTTGTCTGTTGGCATAAATCACAGAAGACACCTGTTACTAGCAATCTCAGGGAGGAGTCAATGCCTTCTTCCTAGTTGGGAGCATGGAAGATTGAAGTTAATCTCTCTCCCTTTTGCTCTCATTTTCAGTGTCATAACTTTATCCACAGACTAGCTGAGGTTTTAGCAGGATTTCCTTTCTCTAATTCCCACTTTTTCATTCATCAGATGCTCTCCACTCACCCTGTCACCTGAAGGGTCCCTAAACAATATAAAATGGCAATGCTCTGCAAGAACACTATATTTGTTCCCTCTTTCAGGGTCAGTGCAATCCATATATTTTGCTTTGTGCCTCATGTATTTCTTTACAAACTGCAGAAAGCATGGTTTGGAGCTGTTCCCAGCACATGATGATATCAATCTATACATCTGTGGTGTGCCCTGCTGGAAGAGTATTACTATGATCACAGTGTTTGGATCAATGCCTGGGGAGAAGTGATCTCCATCCTTGAATAACCATATCAAACCTTACTTGGTCAAACTACACCCTAATGATGTTCAGAACCCAATAGAAATAACTGTCTCCCTGTCAGGGAGGACTAGGAAGCAAGGCAGTTTATTTTGGATGGTGGTCATGGTCAAATCCTTCTGTCAAGGACCACATTTGGCATGTGATTAAACCCTGCTACCTACCACTTAAGTTGCAGAGTTCCATTCACTTACATCATCCTCCCTGAGCCTCTTCACCCTCACATGGTGTTGTGAGGCCCCACTCTTACATTTATTTCTATCAATTCCACTGATTTGATAATTTACTCATTTCCTTCTCTATCTTTAGCATATGATTATTATC
The DNA here is from genome assembly GCA_963574355.1 of Loris lydekkerianus. Lineage (NCBI taxonomy): Eukaryota > Metazoa > Chordata > Mammalia > Primates > Lorisidae > Loris > Loris lydekkerianus. The sequence goes on from CAUYPK010033931.1 coordinate 29,924, forward strand.
ACAAATAATGTTGGTGCCCTATCCCAGGCCCCAAGGAAGCCTTCCACCTGATGGATTGGTGTACCCATTTAACACCTTTTCTGGGTGTTTCAGCTCAGGGATTTCCCCTATAATTATCACCAGAGCATTCCTCTTGGTCTACTGAAGATACTTTTCCTTGGAGTTCCTGGCATACGATGCACTTTGACCTTCTCCACACCATTAACTCTGCCTCAAGTTAGTATGCTTTCTGTGGTGTAATTTATGTTCCAGAAACCCCAGAAGACCTGGCTGAATTAGACCTTATCTGAAACTGCATTGCTGTATAACTCCTTCCCCCTTTCTATTTTGCTTTCCTAACTCCATTGCCAGCTTCTGCTGAGTATAGTTCAATTAAGTACATGTACAGGAATCCTTTTCTTAAGCTCTACTTCTAGGGCATCTAAGCTAAGAGTGAACTATATAAAACTTCATTTAATTTTCATAACCCAAGAGATAGGTATTATTGTTCCAGCTGGAGAAACTGAAGTTCAGAGCAAGTAATTAATGTTGCAAGGCTATGGAACATACGCCTGCCTGCCACACATCAGGTGTTCAGTAAACACCTGTTAAATGAAACAGGGGCCCGTACCTCCATTAGCTCACACAATGATCTAGAGTCCTAAGACCATCTGAGGAGAACTATGATTTGGAAGTTAGATGGGTCCCCTGGGATCAATGTAAAGAGAGGAAATTCAGATTGATTATGAGCCGATTATCAACAAATAGGTGAAATGGAGTATCAGTTGGGACTGGAACAAGGAATAAATTTAGAACTCTGACAAAAGATTACAGAAATCTGGCCATGGGAGCCACACTTCTAGAATGGCATTTAAGACCACATGAAGGACTTGGTAGAGTCTGGAAAAGATCCAACCTCAGAGAAGCTACCTAGGAAACTAAGATAGGTGTTAGACTCAAGAAAAATAAAGCAGGGACTGATTTTGTATATGACAGTACAAAACTTAGTTAACGCTATGTCATTTATGTTTAGAGGAACACCTGGCACATAGTAGGTGACAATAAATATTTATAGAACAAACAACTGCACGAATACAGTTTGCATCATCCCTGGGTTTCAGGTAATAGTCTAACTACTGCACAAGACCGTGAGTCAAGGTAACTCACGACAGAGCTTCCTGGCTCCTCTGCTAGGACCCAAAGTTGTCCCTAGAAAGGAAGTGAGGCTAAATTATCTCACTGGATAGATCCTCTTGAAAAAGATTTAATCACTTCTGCTTTAAAGACTGGGCTAGGGAACTAAATGGGACATTTTCACAGAGAAATCAATTTTCTTCTCTGGGACTCAACCATAGTTTAACTGTTTTCTCTAATCATATGAACCAGATGAATTCTCAAATGTTGTAACTTCTCTATACTGGATGATGAGTTACTTTTTCTTCCCAAAGAAAAGGGAAATAGAGTGAGAAGCCTTCAATTAGCTGCATGTCCTAAGGAGTCACCTTCTCAGATGTGATTCATCATGCCTGCAATGTTACCCTGCTGGTGTGGACAAGCTCCGACAGCCTGCTCAGCTCATCCTCAGCTCATGCCAGCTCTCCTGAGAAGGTATCTGTCTTCTGCAGCAGCCTAATCCTAGTCTAACCAAAATTGCCCTTCCTCTGAACCTCTGAACTCATATAAACGCCTTACCTTTATCGCTGTCATATCATAGCACTACATGAAAACTCCCTCTCTCTCTCTTTCTCTCCCCCCACCCTTTCTTTTCATGTGTCTGTCTTCTCCCACCAGATTTTGAAATCCTTAAGAACAGCTAAGTAATTTTCCCCAAAATTGGTGCACCTGAAGTCTGGCACATCATAAACCTTTACTGTTTATTAGATAAGCAAATAACAAAACTGAAAAAAGTTGCAGACACACGGTAATAATACAGAGTCATACAAATTTTTCTGTCTATTCTCACTGCTGAACACATCTTGGTTTTAGAGATAGCAATGCTTTGGAAATAAAGGGGGACGTTTAATCAAGATTCAGAGATGAGACAAAATGATTAAAACATAGAGAAGACAACCGCTAATTTGAAAGTCTGGTAGTGATTTGGCTTTCATGTAGTATAACAAAACCCAATTGTCTTATATGGTAATTATTTCAGCATTTAAATTCAGTTCAATACAAATGTAATAGGGAAAGTACCATGATCCAGAAATGCTGTTTTCCAAAGACAATTGAATTGCACAAGGCGTAAGAGGAGAAGTGAGGAGAGGTAAGAGTAGAAAGATAATTAAAGGTCAGACTTTTGATCAAAGTAATTGAAAATTCACTGGAAAATTATAAACGGAATTGTTTATCACTAAGTATACAACCACAATTTATACTCAAGTAATATTGATGGTATCTCGAAGAAATGTCTTTTTTTTTTTTTGAGACAGAGTCTCACTATGTCACCCTTGGTAGAGTGCCTTGATGTCACAGCTCACAGCAACCTCAAACTCTTGGGCTTAAGCAATTCTCTTGCCTCAGCCTCCTAAGTAGTGAAGAAATATCTTAATCCTGAGAAAAACAGATACAAGATGAGATTTAGTCAAGTTTTTAGAGTCTTATGTGATGTTCACCAGCTCCTTCTTGTGACCCCAAAGGTCAAAACCAATCTCCAAAAATTAATAGAGGAAGAGTATTTATTCCTGACCCTTACATAATTGTTTACTTTGCTCTGGGTACTGATCTGCAATGGTCTTTCTTCACCTTCAGCAATTTCTTTAATCTTGACACCAGTGTTGTGTGGATCATCCATTTTGCACAGAGAGGGTAAAGAAGTTGTCCTGATAGGCAGGACCGTGACTAAACCTAGGAAATTTCGTCAAAGAGACTATGTAGCACCAACTTTGAAAGACTGAGTTTAGTGCTTAGAAAGAGCTTATTTGACTAAAAAGTTATTATAGAACAGTGGCTCTCATTTCCCAAGACTGTTAACTGCGCTTTTGCAGAAGATGTAGTGTAGAAGATGCAATTATCTGTCTTTCTTATGACTTAGATACAAATATAACTTGGAGGTAGAGGAATACAGCTGAAAAATACATTTCTTTTTCACTTATATACTGTGTTTACATAGAGATCCAGGCCTAGAAGTTTTATAGCATTGAATCCTTCATCAAGACAAAATCTCCACCTTCTTATACCAGTTACGTTTGCTAAACATTGAGAAACATAAGCAACAGGGATATGAACCCCAAAGACAAAATGGGTGAATGATCTGAGTATCAGATAGTTTTCTGCCAAGTGTTCCTCACCTTTTGGCAGTGAGGTGACAATGTAAACATATCTCAACTGGGAATGAAGGCCGGCTTTGAGAGCCTTCTGTAATTTACATATAAAAAATTCACGGAAATAAAGTGATTTATGAAAGGGCTCTGCACTAAGACATAGACAACTATAATGTAAATTAAAAAAAAAAAAACTAAAAAAACTAAAATAAAATGGTGTTTCAATTTTCTTTTTCTTTCTTTCTTTCTTTTTTTTTTTTTTTTTTTTTTTTTGCATTTTTTGGCCAGGACTAGGTTTGAACCCATGATCTCTGGCATATGGGGCTGCCACCCTATTCCTTTGAGCCACAGGTGCCACCCTCAGTTTTTTAATATGAAGATAATGGTAACAACTTAATACTAGTAGGTTGTATTTTTTCCAGTAGTTTTGTAATCTATGTTAATTTCTATCAAGGTCCCCATTGACTTTTTGCTTTCAATGGGTGAGACCTCTTCCATTGAAAAGGGGTCTTGTGGGGAACAAGCAAATAGGGTCTCTGCTCTCATAATGCTCAAGTTCTAGACAGGTCTGTGGGGGTAGGAAGCTAAGCACAAAGCAATCAAATGTGTAAAGAAATTACAATAAGTATATAGACTGTATGGAGAAGTTAATACCGGCCAAGTGATACAAACAGCAGCAACTACTAGGATATGTGGGGGCGGGTATCTGACATTTAAGCTGAGTCCTAAATGGTAAACAGATGCCAGGGGATAGCATACCCAAAGACAGAAATGAACTTGGCCTACTAGAGGATCTGAATGGGCTGGCATGGGAATAGCAGTATGACGCTGGATCTGAGAGGTAAGCACTGGTCACAGAGTATGTGCTTTGTAAACCAGAATAAAGAATCTGGAGGAAAGGCATGAGAGATTCTGTGTGTGCTTGTGTGTGTGTGCACATGTGGGAATGTGCTTTTATAAACTCTAAGCTGAAGTTTTGCTTTCTTTTCTATTTTGGATATGTACAAAAATATACATGGTATAAAGAATACTATAATAATAACCTATGCACTATTGCCCCTTAAGAAGAGCAATATGGAAAAATAACATAAGTCCAATTCATGAATCCCATCCCATTGCTATATTTCTCTTCCTTCCTTCTTTGCTCTCATCACCTTTCCAAGACATAATTCCTAGCCTGAGTTAGGGGATTTCATTGCTATGTCTGTTTCATACTTTTAGAGTCCGTGTAAACATCCTTAAAAACTTACAATATTATCTGGCAAATTTGTAACATTTAAATAAATAACAATATATGGCATTTTTTTTTTTGAAAATATTTTTCCCTCAACATAATGTTTATGAGATTTATTCATGTTCATACATGCACATAATGCATTGCACAGTTAAATAAAGATTTTATTATATTTTCCATTCTTCTGCCAATTGAATTTTTTTTAAATGTTGACTATCACAACACACTATTACAATGGTTATTCTAGTATTTGTCTTATTGTTTGAAAGGGAGTATAAGGCAGTGATTCCCAGTCTTTTTTAATTGCATAAAAATGTGAATAAACCTGGCAAATCAGATAAGGCATCTTGAGGCAGGAGACAGCCCATCAGCTGAGCAGATGAATATCTCAGGCCACTAGTAGCCCCTTAAGGTGCATCTCATTAACATTTTTCCCTTTTCCTGATCTATCAATTACTGAGAAAGTTATAAACATTCTCCATTTGTGAGTGTGAAATTATCAAATCTATATTGTCAGTTTTTGCTTTTCATGTTTTGTGCTTATGATATTAGACTCATTTAGAATTTTTTCTTTCTTTTTTTTAACAGAAATGAAGCAAGGGAAGGGAGAATGAGGGGTTGGGAAAATTCATACTTAACTGGGACATTTAGAATTTTTTGTCTTTCTAGTGAATGGCTTCCTTTATCACTAGGCTGTGATCTTCTTTGTCACTGGAGATTTTGTTATTCCAGGAAGTATATAATATGAATTATGTTTTTAAATTATTATCCTGGATACTATACAGGGAATAGAATATAGGAACAAAAGAAAGGATAATGGTGATCAATTAGGGGGCTGACGTAGCCATTTAGAAGAGAGAGAAGGGATTTTGGACCAGGATGTTTGTCTTAAAGATGGCAACCTCAAGCTTGTGGTATGTGTGTGTGAAGCAAGAAGATAAATTCAGGAAAATATTTTGATTTTTGGACTGAGTAATTAACTGAAATAATGACAATGTCTTTGTCTTCTGACATACAAAGGTGTAGCACAGTGTATTTTTCAAAAATGGCTACAATAAAATTTCCATGATCTTCCAGAACAATTCCACTCCCCACAAAGGAGTCGATGATTCTCTACTTTCAACATGGTCAGGTCCATTTGGCTTCCTTAGCTAACAGAGCATGGAATTGTGTTGTAAAATGATATCAAATGACCTCTGAGTTTAGGTCATAAGGGATCATAAAAGAATTCTCTTGGGGTGATCCTCCTTGGAACCCAGATGCTATCCTATGAAGAAGACTAGAGAACATGGGGATTCCCACTTGGAGAAGAACCCAGTGGCCATCAGCACTGGCTAAACATAACAACCACCAAAAATTTACCAGCCAAGTGATTGAGCCACCTTGGAAATAGACCATATAGCCTTTAGTCCAACGCCCACCTGATGCTGGGTGGAGAAGAAAAAAAGTCTTTCTCATTAATCTCTTCCCAAATTACTGATTTGTGAAAAAGTTGTGAAGTTATTTATGAATAGTTGCTGTTATCTTAACTCAGTACCTCTTGGGGTTGTTTTTTTAAGCAGTGGTAGACAACTAGAAGAGACACATGAAGGGGAATCTTGCAGAAAGAGAGTAAAGCACAGAAAGATAGCTGTGTTAAGGTTGAAATTCATATTAGAAATCCTTTAAAAAATTTCAACTGAAGAATTGAATACAATTGCCTGGAGTTCAATGGAGGGGTCATATCTATACATATGAATGAAAATTTTGGATAATATTTAAATATAAAGGCCTACATAAATTTATCAAAAAAGGGCCTGTCAGTAAAGAAAGAAAGAAAGTCATTGAGAAAGATGGAGACTTTAGCTCTTTTATGTTTACATGGATGGAGCTGGAACATATTCTTCTTAGTAAAGTATCTCAAGAATGGAATAAAAAGTATCCAATGTACTCAGCTCTACTATGAAACTAATTTAGGGCTTTCATATGAAAGCTATAACCCAGTTATAACCTAAGAATATGGGGAAAGGGGAGAGGGAGGGGAGGCAGGAGAGAGGATGGGCAGAGGAAGGGTGATTGGTGGGATTACACCTGCAGCGCATCTTACAAGAGTACATGTGAAACTTAGTAAATATAGAATATAAATGTCTTTTTTTTTTATTAAATCATAGCCGTGTACATTAATATGATCACTATAATCCAATTGTAACCTAGGAATAGGGGGAATATAAATTTCTTCACAGAATAATTAAGAAAATGCCAGGAAGGCTGTGTTAACCAGTGTGCTGCAAATATGTCAAATGGTCTATAAAACCAGTGTATGGTACCCCATGATGGCATTAATGTACACAGATATGATTTAATAATAAAATAAAATAAAATAAAGAAAGTCATTGATTGTAAAATATAATTATAGATTCGTTGAATCATTAATTTTTCTATTCATCCAATACACATTTTAGGATCTCCAATGTATTATTAACTCTACTATGTTTTAGGAATGATTTTAATCATTCTAGCATATTTTTTATAGACAGAGATGTCTGCATTTTACTTTTATGCAGAATAGTCCATATATCTTATACATATCATAAATGTCTCCACCAAGTTTAAGACTAGAGTCTTCTGGATGGATCTACTCACCTGAGGGATAAAATACCCTTTTTAAATGACATAACTTCACACAGATGGATGTTTCTCTAGCAGTTTCATTCAGCTTAGGGGGTTCTTAGAACTGCTAGAGTGGGAAGAACATAGGAACTAGAGGCCCAGAGACTTCCACAGGGCAACTCCACTTTCAACTGTGTTATGCACCGATATTTCTCAATGCATAGTGGTCTACTTAAAAATATAAAAATCATGGATTTTATTCAATCATCTCTTTTCAATTCACAGTGTGAACTCCAGTCCCATTTGAAAGGAGCAAATTCAATAGCAGAAAGGGATAAAATTTCTCAGCAAGGCTTGATCACTCCTATGTGATCTACTGTCATTATTCTTTTTGATCTGTAGCATCCTTTAATTGTATATTATGCTCAGATATTTCATAAAACTATTCAGTTTATCTTCATATTTGGAAGGTTTAATGCTCCTTTGATGGGTAAATATTAGAAATGACAGGTGAAAATTGGCCTTGTTACACGTACAGTGCTAGAAATTATTAGATAAGACCTATTTTATCTTGCTTTTAGCATTGATATACCAGCCCACTAAGCGCCATAACTTTGACAATTATTTAATGAAGTAAAATAGCAATTTTTGAATTTTTTAAAAATGACATTTATTTAGCATTTACCATGCATTAAATTCTTCATGCATATGTTCTCATTAACGACCCCAAATTAGCCAACAAGATAGAAAGTATTAACTTTATTTTACAAATGTAAAACCTGGCTCTCAGAAAACATTAAAGTCACAAGCACAAAGTAACAAGCATAGGTCCTTCTGTCGTCTCAATCACACAGCCTCTCCCTCTACTGTTCTGAACAAAAACGTGGAGTCTGAGCATCCTGGGAAAGAAAATGAGGCACGTACAGATGAAGAGATTATTCCAAACCTAGTGAAGAGCAGACCTAGGAATCAAACTCAGTTCTGTTGAACTCCAAATCCAGGATTTCTCTCATGATCCCACCTCACACCTGGCTGCTGCAGGAAGGAGCTGTGTCCTTTCATCCCAGCAGAACTACTAACCCATAAAATGGGGGCTTCTGCCTGCCACAAATACTGAGTTGAGACATATTGTCTTTCTCTTTACCGTTGATATATTTTGCTGCAGAAAAGAAACTGGAAATTTTGAAAAGAGTTGTTTTGTGCTTTTTATTTTATTTTATTTTATTTTATTATTTTTTGAGACAGAGTCTCATGTTGTCATCCTCAGTAGTGTCATGGAATCATAGCTCACAGCAAACTCAAACTCGGGCTTAAGCGATTCTCTTGCCTCAGCCTCCCAAGCAGCTGGGACTATAGGCACCCGCCACAACCCCGGCTATTTTTAGAGATGGGATCTTACTCTGGCTCATGCTGGTCTCGAACTTGTGAACTCAGGCAGTCCACCCACATGTGCCTCCCAAGTGCTGGGATTTCAGGCGTGAGCCACTGTGCCCAGCCTGCTTTGTGATTTCTTTTGTATCTTTCTTATGGAACCTGCTGTTTATACCCCAGAAACTCTCCTCTCTGAGCTGAGCTGACCAGTGTAGATCTGTATAGACTGCATTTCTATGAGAAAAACCCTAAGTCCCATTACCAAGCCTGCAAGTAAGCTTCACTAAGTCTGGTGAGTTTAATTGAGCAGAAACACAGAAGAAAGGTTTATTCTAGGTATAATTCTAAACTGCATACTCTAATCTTGCATTGTCATTAAAAAAGCTATTTTCCTCTATTTTATTTCTGTTTCTCTGTTTTAGATAATTTGGTATCTAGAGAGGGAAAGGTAATGCCCATTGTAAAGTAAGGGCCTGAATGTTCATGAGCCACTTAGCACTCTTAGAAATGCATAGCTCTTATATTTTGTAAGATCTATAATCAAAAACTAATTTTCTAGACTCCAACTCTCTCCTTGCACATGTGTCATAGCTCCTAAAACCTCTATCTATAGGAATTCTGGAAAGGCAATGGAGAAATGGGGCTAATCATTTAAACTTTTCTAGAAACTGCAATTTTGATCAGTTGCTTCCTATAAAAATTACAGAAATATCAGCTATGATCAAGAGTTTCTTGACTTATAGAACCAATTTTTATCTTCAAAGCCTGTTGGTCAGTTCTGGAACTAACAAAAATGATGTGGACCTTTAATTAAGTAACTGGTAGCAAAGCTGGATGTGCTGGAAGAAAGCGTCAGTGCTGGGTGGAGGCACCGTAGCAATACCACCACTCTTCATTCTAATTCCCATGAAATAGCTGATTACCTTCAAGCCCAACAAAATTCCTCCTAAGGTTTCTGAAGCTGAATGAATGTGCATGATAACTCCACTGCAAACATCCATCTGTCCAGGAGAAGATGAGGAGTAAGTGAAATTAGACCATGGCTCTCTGGTTTCCCCTCAAAGCTGCCAGTGAATGAGAGCATCAGCTGCCACAGACTGGACTAGGCAGCCTCTCATCCTGAACCGAGCACTCTCCAGCCAGGCTGTGAGGCACATCCTGAGAATAGGAATGACTCAGCCTCAACAGGTGTCTGACGGCTTTGCCAACCAACTGCCTGTCCCCATGGACAGGAGCAGCAGCACATTCTTGATGACGTGCAAAGACTACAATGAATAGCACTCTGTGTCTCCTCACAGAGGGCATGGATTGCGTTGGGGCAGGTGTGAAGAGCAGGCCCAAGTGCATAAATGCACATTCTCAATCCCAGCAGGATGTACTGCCAACTGGCACACCAGCAGCCTTTGGATTCTGAAACACCCCTTGGTTGTTCTCTTCCATGGAACCTCTGGGTCAACATACACCATCAGTGAAACTAGTTATAGCAGTACCTTAAAAATGTTCTAGATTTTAACTTTTCAAGATACTTAAATAGTTATTGCCCTACAAACAATTTTTCATGCTACATAAATATTGATGTTATGGTGCACAATTATGCGGAAATAAACTAAGTTGTTAATATTGTAACGCAAGTTGTATAGAGAAAGTAAAGCTCAGAAAAAGTGAATTTTCAAAGGCAAGTACTTCACTCAGAAAAAAACAGGGCAGACTCCAGTTGCCTTAATTTTCAGCACTGTGCTTTTTCTAACATTTTTATTGCTAAAATATACACAATTTCCATATTAATTTCTAAAGATTCCTAGGAGAAGAGTTACATTTTATGTGCTGGAACAGACAGTATTGAAGGACAGTGAGATGATTTGCTCATTTTTTTCTAGTCTTTTCTAATTGCATCATTTATTTGATGCAATTAATGAAAGAGATAAGATATTCCAACTATGCAGATAGATTGTTCTCCTAGCACTTTATTATTATCTGTGGACATTTTTTACACAGATTGCTGTGGCAATCACTTAATTCTATGGTACCACGATGATACCTATTAATGTGATTACGTGGTAGTTCCTCAGCTCCAATTAATGGTGACTTCAGTAAGATATGAGTATGTTCCTTGTTCGTGGACATAAATCCTGATAGAAGATCCAAGGCTGCTTTAGTGTGTCCATGATGGTTAGAGTCCCAAAATTCTTATGTCTTTCTGCTCTGACATACTTCACTTCCATTTTCCAAATTATAGTTCAACCTGTACAACTTAATCATAGTTTAGATCCAATCCAAGTATCCACATTGTATCCAACATAAAGAAGAAAGGAGACAGAAAAGAACATTTGTCTTTCTCTTAGAGATATTCCTAATAGGAATTACCGACAGTGCACTGGATAGCCCTACAGTGCACTGGATAGCCCTGCAGTGTAGTGGATAGCCCTACAGTGCACTGGATAGCCCTACAGTGTACTGGATAGCCCTACAGTGCACTGGATAGCCCTACTGTGTACTGTATAGCTCTACAGTGCACTGGATAGCCCTACAGTATACTGGATAGCCCTACAGTGCACTGGATAGCTCTACTGTGTACTGTATAGCTCTACAGTGCACTGGATTGCCCTACAGTGCACTGGATAGCCCTACAGTGTACTGGATAGCCCTACAGTGTACTGGATAGCCCTGCAGTGTAGTGGATAGCCCTACAGTGTACTGGATAGCCCTACTGTGTACTGTATAGCTCTACAGTGCACTGGATAGCCCTACAGTGTACTGGATAGCCCTACTGTGTACTGGATAGCCCTACTGTGTACTGTATAGCTCTACAGTGCACTGGATAGCCCTACAGTGCACTGGATAGCCCTACAGTGTACTGGATAGCCCTACAGTGCACTGGATAGCTCTACAGTACACTGGATAGCCCTACAGTGTACTGGATAGCCCTACGGTGTACTGGATAGCCCTTACTCTTGTGACCACATCTATCTGCAGGGAAGACCTAGAAATGAATTTTAGAATTTGGAAATCAGATGCTTCACTTATGTTGGGGAGTTTCATAACTGGAGGAGTCGTGGAGATTGGATTTGGATGGACAACCATGAGTGGCTCCCTCATCCAATGCAAAAGCTCAGCATTTGTAAACCAAAATAGAAAATACAAACTGGACAACAAAGGCAAGAAATAGACAATGAAAGGCATTTCAAAAAGCAAGAAGACTAAAGCTAACTTTTATTGTCTACTTTCAAAGTACAATAGTCTAAAATAAATGCTTTATGGGATTTTCATCCTAACTCTCATTCACAAAGGCCCTATGAAATATTTACTGTTTTTATAGCAACTTTAAGGGTAAGGAAACTAAGGTACAAGCACATTAAGTTCATTGCCCAAGGTCTAACGGCAAGGATGCTGCAAAGCTGAGATCTGTATTAATGTGATTTGATCCCAAAGCTTCAGCTACTAATTATTGCTTTTCAGTGGTTCCCACATTATCACCCTTTCATTGGAGAGATCAGTATGATTCCTGTTTTATGGATAAAAACACTAGAGATGAAGAGATATTTTTATGCTGACACAGACAACAGGTGGTCTAAAAGAGGTATGACCTGATTCTTTCCATTATGCCATGGTACATATAGATTTTGTGTATTAACCACCTTAAAATCCATTTGTAAAATAATCTCAATAATTAAGAGAGAGGGTCCTCAGCACAGGGTCCTTTTATTTGGCCATTTCATCAACTTCATTGTATTTGAGCAGAGCTCAGTGGGTGAATCAATATGTTGTTGACGTGCCTGGATCAAATCAATTGTTTTTGATTTGATTGATCATTCAATTATGGAGCCATGAAGGGTTTGCTTGATTGACCTTGTGAGATCAGACAAGAGATTCCTGGGGACCACCTTAGCCTTCTAGCATCATTCAAAATATGGTTCTCAATGACGCCTGAGGGGAAGTATATAGAAAATCTCTGGGGTAGAGGTGGAAAGGAGTGTGTGAAAGACATTTTGCAAAATAACACAGAAAGAGCTTTAACACAACCCAAATTGACTGTTGCATTTAAATTATTTTGAAAATACTAATTGGCTTTGATACTATTTTCTGCTTTTTTAGATTGAAAATACTAATGTGGCTTTGATACTATTTTCTGCTTTTATATGAGAAACACTGATTGATAAAATTGGCATTGCTTTTTATGACTGTAAACTCGAATCTCTTGCCATGACATCATGGTGTTTCTCATTAAATCAGATCACACATGAGTTCATGGTTCCTTTCCACAACATAAATAAATGAAAACATGAGTCACAGTGAATTTGGGGAATTTTTCAGAGTGATCAACTTTTGGAAAGACAAAGAATAATCAATACCACACCTCAGTGAGTAGAAATGGTGTGTATTGTATTTAATGTAACATCTCATTTAACTGTCACAACAACCTATTGCACATGTGTTATAGTCCCCCACATTACAGATTATGATACGGGGCTTCAGAGGTGTTGAATCTCACATAACTTTTCACAAGTTAACACTTTTTCTCAAGATCTCTTCAGGATAAGGATAAATAGATATTCTATTTGGATGTCCTGGGATTGAAAATTCAACCAGAAGAAATATTACTCAATAGTAATATTATTGAATCAGAGACTGTAACACAAACTGTAGAATAAGAGCTATAAATACAAAGGAAATACTAAAGCTTTACCATGTTCAGGATATTGAGACATTGTAACTTTTGTAATCTTTAAAAATTACATGAGGGATTGTTTGGTTACATTGTTGTGGCAATGGGTTGGACCATGTCATGGAAGACAAAGTTTAGCTGACAAATGTTTCCAGACAGGATGTTTGCAACATAATTTACACATTTGTATTGTACTGATTACAAATTAGTCTACCCACCTTATTAGACAACAAAAATGTGGCTAATCATAAAAGCTAGCTTTTATTGGTATTATTTTTGTGCATTTCAACTCAATTCCGCAGCCTCTATCAAACACCTATTATGCACTAGCTCCTGCCCTATATACATGAGATTTGATCTCTGGCATCAGGGTTTTTTTTAAAAAATGTTATTCATCACTATTGTAGTTTATGATATTGAATTGTTTATAATATTGGAGATGTCACTTTTATTTATTTTTTAATTCTCAAGTAGTCCATATTCATCATAAACAACCATGTAAAGGTAAGTACCATGAACACACATGCATGCACACATTATAATCCATGCACTCCGAATTCTACCGTCTAAAGATTATCACTGTTAGCTTATTAACAAATAAGAGTATCAGTGTATGTTTATTGAGTGCTTATTATGTTTAAATCAATTTTTCAACCTCATCCCTAGATAATTCTGGCAAGATAATTCTTCATTATGAGAGCTGCCCTATGAATGGTAGGACACTTAAAAGAATTCCTAATTTCTACCCACTAGATACCTATAGCATCACCTCCTACCCCCAAGTATAACAACCAAAATTGTCTCTCTGAAAACATTGCCAAATATACCCTGGGGCCCAAAATCCCCCTGTTTGAGAACCACTGGGTCAAAATATATCAAAGGCACAACTTCATCAGAATAGAACCAAGAGATAACTGGTGTTTTTACCTCATTGTATAGCTAAGGAAACTGAAGATCAGAAAGATTAAATAATTTGGGTCAGTTCCTCAGTAAATAGAAGAACAAAGATTTAACCACAGTTATGACTGTCTCTCTCTCTCTCTCTCTTTTTTAGGAGAGTGAATGAGAAATACATACTGTCACAAAACCTACATTTCTCATTGTTTAAAAATATATTATGTGCATCTTTCCCTGCAGATGTAAATCTAAATCTTTATTTTCAATGATGTTGTGATATTATTTAAATGCAAATCTAAATCTTTATTTTCAATGATGTTGTGATATTTACTCGTGAGGACCCCCATTATTAATTCAGCCAGTTCTTCATTATTGAACATTTGTGTCACTTTCCACTTATAAATATTACAACTAACACGCCGAAGGAACATCCTTCCATATTTTTATATGCATATTCCTTTTCTTTTACATGTTCCTTTAATTGGAACTTCAGGGAGGAATTTAATAAGCCGAATGTGACATTTTTGATAGGAAAAGGTGGTAATATTATTACTTATCCCAGAACAGGTAACAGTCATAAGCCAGATTATCCCAAGGACATGGTATATATTTTTATCCATGTTTCAGTCACTTTTCTAAAATTAGCACACATTAGCAAGTTTTTTTGTTGTTGTTGCTATTTGGATTTGTTTCCTTTCTCTAAAGAGATCAAAAATTTTTCATAAACTCATAAGATCTTCCCAGGAAATAGAACAATTTCTGTTCACATAGGAGCATGGGAATCTGAAATATAATTTTCTGACTCCAGAGATTGAGTTAATCTCATAATTGAATGCTGCTTCCTCTCAGAAGTATGCAGAGTTGTTCTGGCCAGGACCGACATCTTTTACGTAGTCTATGTACCTGTTTACATTTCCCCAGTTTGTTGGGATGTAGAATTGTATTTCTATTTTTTATAATCAGTTATCTATTTCATAATGATTGAATGGTCTATGCCAGGCAGCATGCCAAGCACTGAAGATGCAAATCCGCCCCATGTTCACCAGGTCTTTATAGTCTGTTTATAATCCACACTTTTAAACATGAAATGTCACATTTTCCTGCTTGCATACCACTCTGTTTACACAGGACCACCATTCTCTGAGTTCTGGGCCGTCCCTGCCTGGCCATATGGTGCGTGCTCTCTCTCCATGCCTCACCACCATTAGCCATCTAAGGACTTCATTTCTCATTGAAGAAACCCAGACCAACCATCTTCTTTTTAGTAAATCAGTCGATGTTCCTTAAGCATTATATTTCTGTGCTCCAGTCTGGGCAATATTCCCATTAAGACATATATCCCTTTTTCAATTATGGTAGAACCTCTGTAAGGTGACCACCCAAGAGACTGCAACAAAATGGTCAACATAAGGAACTTCCACTGAATATGCTTGGTGTATGGCTGGCTGATGAAAATTAGGTAGGGAGCTGGTCAGCTGCAGAGGTTTTGCTATATTTGCTTACTTGTATTCCTTGAAAAATAGACACAGTAATCTTCCTTGTTGTGTCCTAAGAGCCTAGCATGGTGTCTAGCATATGATATGCACTCAGTACATTCGTACTGGATAAATGGCAGAGAGGGAAAAAGATAGCGCATGAGTATTCTTGCCCTTGCTTTTATCATGTCTCCTAAATTTCCCCCAGAGAACAGGTAGAGAGTGCAATTCATCCAGAATGGTGAGAGAACTATTCTGATGGCAGCAGTGGTCTTGCTTTTCTCCTAAAGAGAAATTTAATCCTTATGCCCCAGAGGGCATGCAGAGTGATTCAATCTTTCCAGAGGCATGGACCAAGAACTTGAAAATGGGCGTGAAAGCTCAAGACAGTCTTCCTGCTGGTCATTAAGGTACAGAGAGTTTGGGGCTTCCAGAGGAGTCCATTTCAACAATTCTGAAGAACCTAAGAAGTCCTCTATGGTTAAGAGGAAATAAGCAGAAACCAGTTGAACAGACGCTGCACAAAGCCCAGTGTTCACATTATACTGCATCCATCATCTTCCTTCTCCACTTGCCTGTAAGAATGTAAGAAGCTTAAGGGTCAGGACCAAGAAATGGATCATCTTTTTAACTTCTGTGTACTTCTCAGTGCATGATATAAAGCAGTTCCCTGTTTAATGATTGTTGACTTGCAAGACAGGCTCCATTTCCCCCACAAGAGTTTTCCAAAGAAATGTAAGAACTGGAACAAATGCTTCCTTGGGTACTCTAGATGCTTTCAGAGATAAGGCTCTTATCTGCACTTGCCTGGGAATTTTGAAAAATGACCTAGTTGGCAGGCTGGAGTAAGCTCATACTGAATTGTAAGAGCCAATTGTTAAATTTCAATTTTGTGAGCCACTTGTAAAAACCTGACAGCTTGAAATTGACCGTGGAGAGAGCATTTACACCACAGAAATTGGCAAACACTACCAATCAAGGTCTTTCTCTCCCCTTTCCAGAAAGCCAACTTCCCATCACACCATTGCCTCTTCTAAATCTAAGGATCCAACTCTCCATAATAACGCTCTGCTGGATTGATATTCTTTGTAGCTTAGTACCTACCAGATGTAGATAGTGACTAACAATTCAGGTAGATGGAAAAGAAAGAAAAGTATGATATGTCAAAACTTGAGTTTAATATAGTGTCTCTTAATGATATTTATTAATTTAGGAGAAAGAGGACAGTCCTGAAGAAAAAGAATCAATACTTAGGATTAGTTATTTTGTACCTCTGAGTTATATTTCCACATCAATTGACACTGTATAACTGCCACAATATATGGCTATGAATATTAAAGAATATAAAGTACATAATAAAATTAATAACAGTTTTTGAACATACACCATATGGGCATATATGCATAGATGTTTTTTCAGACCCACAGTTCCTTATTTGAAGCTCGTAGAGACAGATTAATCTTCAATTCAGAGTTCTAAAATTTTTAGAAAGATAATATAATTTAAACATGTGGTGTGGCTGGAGGTGTGGTTGGTGTATGTATTAACTATTCAAGAAGGGCTCTTAGGCAGCTCTCTGTAACAAAATATATACATATATTTTTTCCATAGCAAAATGTAGGATGATTAACCCTAAATAAAACTATAAATAGCCTGATGTGATTTTAGATCAGATTTAGTAATCAAACAAATTACAAAAATACTTTGAGTTTGGGCAGCGCCTGTGGTTCAAAGGAGTAGGGCGCCGGCCTCATATGCTAGAGGTGACGGGTTCAAACCCACCCCCGTCTAAAACTGAAAAAAAAAAAAAAAAAACAAAAAAACTTTGAGTTCATACAACCATTTTGAATTGTGATTGGGGATTAGTACCTGTGTCATCAATATTGCTACTTAGCTATACCCAATGGATCTACTTTACAACCAATATTTTCTAGGGAATACTGACTTCAAAGAGTGGAACGTATTTTCCCTTAAATCATCAGTATGTTCCAAATACTTTAGCTTTATCTTTCATACTGGCTTTTACATCCAGAAGTGATGTAAATATTCTTTGTGGGATTTGAGAAACAAATATCATCACTCTTAGTAGAAATTACTTTTATTTCTTAAAGAGCCACTGCTATAAAATGCATTGCCAGCCTCTATTATACCATATTTGGAAAAGCCATCATTAGCCCACATTGTCTCATGAGAAATTCCTTTTTCTTCTCACATACTTTCTCTTCAGGGAACAAGTCTTTTTCCTTAAGGCTTTCCCCAGCCTCCAAGAAAGTATAAAAGTATGGGTCTGCATTTACATTTTGATAGCTCCAAAAGTTGAAGTGACTATTTTTGCAACATGTTTCAATGACAGAATGTTTCATTGCTAGTCATGAACTTAAATAAACAATCTTCTCTTTCACTGAAGAGACAGCAGCCCAAATTTCTATGTTCTGACTCTATGAGGCATGACATTCTGTTTTATGGTTTCCTAGCAGGATAATGGCTTGGGCATTTCTAAAGTGGATATGATTATATTTGTTGATTAGGTTTGTTAAAAATGCACTCACATTTGACCTCTGCTAACATGAACATGAAGAGCATAGCAGACGTTAATGATCCCAGATAGTCTGCCCGTTAGGACATTAAGAAGTAGATCTGATTAAAGAGACGTGTATTCTGTACTTTATAGGCAAAATCACTCATACTTCTTTGGATTAACTGAATGTCAAGGACAAAAGACATTAAGCTCTTCTAGGCAGAGCTTTCCTTCCTAGTCCTCTGGAAAAATAACTAGAACAAGGGCAAAAAGAAAAGCCAAGTGTCTAACCAGTGTTTATTTTTACAAGGATTTTTGTAGCTCCCTATTGAAGTGGCAGGCACTTTGCTAAGCTTTTTATACATTCCGCTTTGCAATTGGCTTGATAATTCTTAGAAAGATTTTTAGCTTTTGCATAGATGAGGAAATTTTGAGGCTTAGCTGCTTAAAATTTGGAGATGCCCGAAAGTTATAAAGTTTTTATTGAAATGGATGAATAAGAGCAATCATTAGTCTTATTATGTCCAAGACATTTTATAGAAATGGTGTCACTTGATGTTCAAAGCAGCTCAGAAAATAGATACCCTTATCCGACAGTAGGAGTCTAGAGAGATTAAGTCATCTAGATGACAAATACACAAATCCTTGAGTCTGATTGTGAGCCACTTTCCATGACATAAAAACTGTCTGCCGATTGGCAACCAAGCCGGGGGCAGTGAGCACTGAATAATCTCTGCCTTCTGGTGGCTCATGATCTATGCTGAGGCACAATTTGTATACACGTGGAAAATATGAAGGTGCAGACAGAGTCATTTGAAGTATGTTCAAAATGTGTACTTGAGACTGTTGCAGAGATGCTTCTCTCTATTTCCTTCCATGTATGAAGACACCAGTTGCCATAATACCCCTTGCCTCCCTCAACCTTCTTACCTTTGATGGGTGAGCTTGAAGGAAAGAACTGGGAAGTTAGGCCCAGCCGAGTAGTCTTTCTCTCTTTGGGATGTCACCTGCCCATAGAGAGACTGCATGACATTCTGCACCTTCACCTCCACCCTACAGTTTTTACCTACCGTTCCCTGAGTAGGCCTGTGTGGGCAGGTTTAATTCTAGAGATTAGAGTGTGAATGCTGCTTTGCTCAACAATAATAGCCGCACTCCAATTATCAGCTTAATCAATAACAAGGGGACACTTCAGATTTATATCTTCTTCAATCTCTTAATTTCCTTGATTTAAATTAGGGATTGAGGCACCAGTTATTGGATTTCCTTGAATCCAACAGAGACTATAAAAGTCACTGAAACTACACAGAGAGAGAGAGAGTTCCATGTTCATATGCACTTGAATGTTTATTGTAGCCCAACTTACAATTACAAAGATATGGAAACAACCCAAGTTTGTTCAGCACATAAATGGATTAATAAATGGGGGTATATGCATATCCTAGAAGTTTATTCAACTATTAAAAAGATGGAGATTGTATATCCTTTGTTACAACTTGGGTGGATTTAGGGCACACTCTCCCAAGTAAAGTTATCACAAGAATAGAAAAACAAGCGTCCCATGTACATAACACTAATTTGAAACTTGTCAGTTAACAACATGCTCACATGAAAGAAAAAAATAACTACAATTTTAATTTTATTAATTAAATACTATTTTAAGAGAGGAAGGAGGTCAACAGGTTCCTACCCAGTGGGAACAATGTAAGAGTGTTTGGTACACTTCCTGGGTGAAGCACAGGACTACGACTTATCCTTTACCTGACAAGTGCAAACAGTAGACCCTAATTTTATGCATCTTCATATAAATCAGTAGTTTAAAAAATAAGAAAAATTTCAATATTAAATAAGATAGTTGGAAAAAAAATTAATAAAAATTTCAATATGAAATAAGGTAGTTGGAAAAAGTTGAGAGCTCTGAATGTGACCTTGAGAAGTGGGAGAAACACATGGTCCCTCTACTCAGCAGAACCCAGCACAGAATGACCCCTCACCAGAAACGAGAACATGGCTCGCCTGTGGCAGAGTCACAATTTAAATTCTTCCAGGCATGACAATTCCTCCAGGCATGTCAGAAGTATGTCTCCATTTCCTAAGCTGTCAAACTTTTGAAAAAATATATGCTGCCTATGTAATTTTACATTTAAAATTATACGTGTAATTATACATTTTTTACATATTTTAATACACACAAATGAAATTCCTGGCACACAGTACTTTATCAGCTATTCTCATATTCCACCGTTTTGGCCTTCTTTCTTCATAAAATTTTCAGAAGAGTTTTTAGGGTTATACAAAGATTGCAAAGAGATTGCAATGTGTTCCCTTATAACCTTTTGTGATCTGTCCAAGATCACAAAAAGGGATCTGGCATCTATCCAACCTTGTGGGTTTTGTTCTTAGTCCTTAAGCCACCCAGTCTTTTCTGATTTTGCTTAGAGGGTGGGTGGCAGATGGAACTGTAGCTTCTCCCATGAACAACATCTTACCTCACCATGACACATTTGTCCAAACTAAGCAACTGATATTGATATACTTCTCTTAATTAAATTTATTATTTTATTTGAATGTCACCAGTTTTTTTTTTCTTTAATGTCATCTTTCTGTTCAAGGATTCAATGGGGGGAGGGGCCATGTTATACTTTTTTACCACATTTCTTAATTCTCTCCTAGTCGGTGAAAGTTTCTGCATCTCTCCTTATTCTTCATTAACCTTCCCTAATCTTGTGGTCATTCTTTCTAAGAGGCTGTACCCTATAGTTACCATAAGAAGAGAACTTCAAGTTAGACTAAAGCATTGATTATGGGTCTGCCACTTACTTCTCATGTGGCCACAGGGAAGTGACTTAATTCACCTTGGCCTCTATATTCTCACCTGTGATGCTATTCCAATCCAAAGGTTGGTGGAATCAAGCCAGCTGAAGAAGTGATGACTAAGCTCAAATGTGAAGGCAGAGGGAAAGCCAGTATCTCAATACCATGTCAGTTGAGCAGGGATATTCCTCTGTTCCTCGGGGGATGATAAGCCTATTTGTTCTTTTCAGACTAACTGAATGGACAAAGTTCACTCACACTGGAAAAATGTCTGGTTTACTTAGTATTTTGATTTAAATGTTAATCATATCCCAAGACACCTTTATGGAAACTTCCAGAATAACGCCTGACCAAATATCTGTGCAGGCCTCAGCACAGTCAAGTTGGCATTATCCATCACATAAAGTCAAACGCTGACTGGCCATGAGGCATTCCAGAAACAGTAGCTATTATCATGATTATATTTAGATGGCTGTTGGAAGACTCTCAGGGTTTCTCTGTCCCCTCTATAAATCTTTAGCCACAATGCTGAAATAAGACCTTTGAGTTGAACTGGTTGCCATTTTCGAAAAGAGCTTAATCCATTCCCGTAGGAGAAAAAATCAAAATAAGAAAAAGCACTAAATAAGCAAAATGTAAAAGGCACCATGAATTATAATGTTAGGACTTAAGTTCTATGTGATGTGAAGGCTTTTTTCCTGGCTGCTATTAGAGGAGGATTTGTAGTTACCTGAGCTCGTGGGGATGTGGCTTGGTGAGAGGCTGACAGTGTCTGTCCTTCTCAATATTCTCACCAGGACAGAAAGAAAGGGCTCTGGTGTAGGCCACTCAATGCATTGCTCACTCAACCTGCTTCTTGTTGACATGCCAAGAGAAATACAGTGATAATTGTAATAACAATAGCAATAATAATAACCTACCTTTTTGGTGCTATTTGCTAAGCACTATGTCAAGCAACATGATGTCATTTAATATTCAGGAAAGAAAAACCATTGTGAGGTAGGAACCATAGCTTTCTCCATTTTACATATGGGAAACCTAAGACCTGAAAAAGTTAAACGATTCTATCTATAAATGAAAGACTGATGATGATTATTATAAGCTTTCTGTAGATGAGATGGGACATTATGGCAGATTATGTCATAGAATCTTCATAACACGTGTTGTTGATATAAAGTCTTATTAATGGACTCCATTGTTTAGATTAGAAACTTGACTCTTAAATGCATCTGTCCAAGATCACAAAAAGGGATCTTGCATCTACCCAACCTTGTGGGTTTTGTTCTTAGTCCTTAAGCCACCCAGTCTTTTCTGATTTTGCTTAGAGGGTGGGTGGCAGATGGGACAAAGAAACCAAGATAATCAGGACAGATCTGGCATCAATGTCCCAGGATACCTTGAAAAACTCACATCTTATCTGGGACTTAATTTCATCTTGGTGAACTGAGGAAGGTCAATTTACAGAGACAAAATTGATGCTCCAGTGGGCTTTTTGCTGCCTCTTAAACAATGCAGTGTAGAGTAAGGAGGACTGGGTGCTGGGTCCAGTCAGACCTAGGTGGGCACTGTGTCATTCCTCCTGCCTGCCTACCCCCTCTTAAATACAGATCAGTAGTAGAGATAATGTTTCTCTGGGATCAACACACATATCACATCCATGCCCTCATGGATTTTGTAATCTACTGAAAGAAAGCCAAAATCGTTTAGTTTAAGTCTCTCCAAAAGGTGTGGCCAATGATGTGTACACTGGAGGAAAGCTTAATGATACCCAATGAGAATACACTCCCAGAGCCCATTGCCTGGTACTTGCCAATCAGTGGTTCTTCTAAGTGATGATGAGATGAAGTCCCAGTGCAAGTTTTCCAGGGAACTGCTTTAAATTTGCTCCTCAGAAATTTCTTTCTATTATTTGTTCTGAGAGGTTTTATTTTTCCTTTCCCTCAGTTTTTCTCACCTGGGTAGACCCCAGGACCCACTGATTCTCTTTCTTTCTTTTCTTTCTTTCTTTCTTTCTTTCTGTCTGTCTGTCTGTCTGTCTTTCTTTCTTTCTTTCTTTCCTTCTTTCTTTCCTCTCTCTCTCTCTTTCTTTCTCCTGTGTCCCTCCCTCTTTTCCTTTCCTTTCCTTTCCTTTCCTTTCCTTTCCTTTCCTCTCTTTTCTTCTCTTTCCTTTCCTTTTCTTTCCTTTCCCAAACAGTGCCTGAGACCACCGAGATGGTCCTGCAATTGAAACAAAGATACGTGTTAGATTCTTCAGGTCAGTGACCTATATGCCACTCAGGGCCATAAGAAAAGGTAGATTCTTAGGGATTCCTATGACCAAAGAAGTCAGGAAACGCTTCATCCAAGTGCTGAGGCTGGAATGTGAGGGAACAGCAGAGCTGCACTGAAATTTACCAGAGGTTGGAGAGGTGGATGAACAGGGCTGAAGCCTGACCTTTACCACCTGTCTGCTGGTTTTCCTCATCTGTAAACATTCCCTTCCCCATCTGGGTGCACTTTGAGCACTGGTGCTCACCTCTACTTGGTATTTGATATGAAATAATAGTTGCCACATTACTTTGGTTGCTTCTGTCATGTTCCATGGTCCCTACCCCAGTGTGAGCCATCGTGATCTCCGGCTTGACGTACACCAACCTCTGACATCCCTCCCTCTGCTTTCATCTGTGCCCCTTCTGATCTGTCTGTAGTGCTGACAAAGTAATTGTCTCACATTGCAAATGTGATTTCATAATCCCTTACTTGCCACCATTTAATGGTTTCCCACTAATCTTGAGATAATGAACAAAATTCTCAGTATGACGTCTAAGCCTTCTCCGGGTTTTTCTTCTCTGCTGTTCTTTTTGCTTCCTATAGCCCAGCCTCATTGTCTCCCTCATTTGTCTGTTAGCTTCCTGAGCACAGGGTGTGCACATTCCGTTACCATGTCTCCCTCGCCTAGGATGGACCCTGTTATGTAGCAGGCTCCAAATAAATATCTATTGAATGAATAAATGAAGGAAGGAACACATGAATTAACTTATCTATTCCCCCCCAGGAGACTGGGAACCAGGTCTACACAGCACTTAGTGAAATATCTGAAATGTAACAGGATGCTTTCTACAAACCTGTGCTGAGAAAATCCTCTTCATAAGCAGGTGCACTGAAGAGCTTCACATTCTGCCCAAACAATAGGTTTCTGTGACACTGAGTCTCTGGTCCCTGCTTCTCTGGATAGGAGGGAGGTGGCTGTGCCTCCGCACCACCTACTCACAGTTAAACCAAAACCCCAGAACTCTGGACAAAGGCTCTCTACTTCCAGTAGAGTTTAAGAAGCCCAAAGGACCTGAACTGTGCCCACAACCCTCACCACCATTTGTCTTTCTTGCTAATCAAGGACATATGTCTACTGACTTCAACAGGACCTCCATGGTCCCTGAGCTACTGGGAGGAGGGAAAGCCAGTGCTTGGACAGTCTGGGGGGAAATGGGAACAGAGGGACTGTGAAATGTTAATTAAAATAAATCATGTGCAGAAGGGCATAGGGTCACACACAAGGGAAGAGCAGCGAATAGGAAGGTGTTGTTTTGGGGTATTTTATAGGCTATGCAGGCCCAGGCTGTAATCTTCAGGGTGCCCGTAGAGACCCCCTGTAGACTGTGCCCTTTCAAGAAAGAACCCAGTCAGTACTGACACTGAGAGATTAACTCACTGGTCTGATTTAACTCTCTCTTAAGGTACTCTGCTGGGGGAGAGCTTTCTTTAGGAATAAAACTGTCCCGTGGAAGACAGGGAGAAAATTTAACAGTCCTGAGAATAAAGGTTTAAAGAGAATTCCTGCTTATCCAGCGGATGATCCAAAACTAAACTAAGGGCAGCCTTTTTTTTTTTCTTATTAACTTGGAAGCTTTCAGTGTCAACCCCTGCCCATTGTCTCTGCATAATTGATACCTGGTGTTTACATAATTGGTCAAAGATCATGAAAAGCCTTGTGTATATTCTCTTCAGCAAATTCCCACAGTACCATGGTGCTGTTGTTACTACTGCTGCCTTACGCAACTACTGTAGGAAACTAGAATGAGGGGCTTGGCCAGAGCCACTTGGCCACGGTCTTAGACTGCTGCTGAGAAGAGATGGGAATAGAACCCAGCTAGGCTGCTGCCATCCCCAGCTTTGTTTATTTTCCCCCACTCTGCTCATTTATTAGTGTGATCATGCAATTGAATCCAATGCTCTCAGATAGCTAATGGGTCTTTCCAAGATGTCTGATTATGCTCTTACCTTTCAGGGAATGTGGGTAGTGTTTGTACATGAATGGAGATTTGAGGGCTGAGTAGTTGTCGAGATTCATTCCTGCACAGCAACACTGATCAGGTTCCCCTCCTCTGTTCAAGCACTTTCATCTCTGTGGCCTCTAGCATGTGGCATCAGAAAGACTGAAAACCCCTCTTGAGTAGTCTTCTGGTCTCCCTGTCTCTGCCAACCAGCTATACCCTCCTGAGGCCAGAAAGACATTTTTGAAATACACATTTGGATGGCATCATTTCTCTCCTTTCTTCGGTGGCTTCT
This sequence comes from Loris lydekkerianus, assembly GCA_963574355.1. Lineage (NCBI taxonomy): Eukaryota > Metazoa > Chordata > Mammalia > Primates > Lorisidae > Loris > Loris lydekkerianus. The sequence goes on from CAUYPK010033931.1 coordinate 55,269, forward strand.
CATTACTTCCAGACTAACGTGCAAACTCCTAAGCAGGGTATGTGTGATGTTCATAGCCTGATGGCTTCCTGGATCACTTCCTCATTGAATTTTTTTGTTTTGTTTTGAAGTTTTTTTTTGTTTGTTTTGTTTTGTTTTGTTTTGTTTTGTTTTGTTTTGCCGGGGCCAGGTTTGAACTCACCACCTCCGGTATATGGGGCCGCCACCCTACTCCTTGAGCCACAGGAGCTGCCCTCTGGATTGGATTACTTCTTCATTAGCTGAACTGGCCTCGTGGAGGCCCTCTGGGCCCAGTGTATCAGCACTGGTGGAGTACACTGGTGGGTTCTGTCCTTAGAGATTTCCTAGTCTGGAAGGGGGTTTCGGACGTCCTGGGTGTTACACTCTGGCCAGCACAAGGGTCCTGCTGCCTCCTAGAGCACCTTCTCCTTTCCACACATCTGTCTGTGGGCACCATTCCCTCTCTCCAGAATGTCTACTGTAGAGTTCCCCCAGGTACCCTCCAACTGCCACTCACCAGCCCATCCCGATTGTCTGCCTTGTAAATCCATCCTGTAAGGCAAATTCACGTCGTTACCTTCTTGACTCTGACAAGCCTTTTACAACTCCCAAGAGGTTAGTTTGTTCCACATCCTTTTACTCTAATTAGAGCATGCATCACCTGTGTTACTGTGTAAATGTTTCATCTCCAAGACCACGGTGACCATCCCCATCTATTGCCCAGATCCAGCACAGAACAAAGCACCAACTACAACGCATTTAGCTCCTTAGGAATACAGCCCCATTTTTTGTGCCATGAATCAGACCTTGTCCGGGTTGTACTGGCTGCAAATTTTCCACCACCACCCTCCAATTTTTTCTTCAGCTTTCTCAGACATGTCTGCCTCTTAAGTTATGTTCCAGAACAATCTGTGGCCATCTGTCCTTCCTCATTCTTTGGAAGCAGTCTTCACATGGAAGGTTGACTTTGCTCTGTGAACTGTCACTGGCAGGCCCATGATGATTACTCAGGAATAGCTGTGGCTTTTGGAAGACGCTGAGGGCTCATTGTTACACTCTGCTGGGACTGCATAACTCCCGTATCACCCTTTGCAATACAGGTGCATTCCTTAATTTTTAAAGTTCATCACAACTAGGGAATGATGGTTATTTTTCTTAATTTGAACTGATATGTTCCACAGTATACTGAAGATATCTTAGAACAGGAACCTTGTTTTCTGCATTTTTATATTTTTGGCCTCTAGCAGATACCTTGTCTGTATCATTGCTCAATAAAAATATTGTAAATTATGCATAAATAATAATGACACATCATTTGTTGAATGTATACCATAGACAAGACAGTAAGTTAAGAGTTTTATGTCTTATTGCATTTTTATGTTCTCATCTAATCTGTAAAATAACCCTGCAAAGTAATTTTTTATATTTGCTTTACAGATGAGGAGCCAAAGGCTCAGGAAGTTTAAGCAAATTAGCCATTGTCACATGCCAGGTAAGAGATACAGCGAAATTCCAGACCAGGGCGAGGCAACGGCAGGTTTCCATGCTTTTATGTTCTGTGTTGTGTTTACGCAACCAGTAACTTTGTACATGAAAAATACAGTTCTCTGCTAGGATTCAATGTAATTTATTTTCTTCTGTGCAAAGAAACAGAAATTATGGCTCTGTGACACTTCCCTGAGCAAGGCACAGACTCAGTTTCCCTGTTTTTTAGTCTGTCCCTGAGGAATGCAGGATGGAATCTAACTGACCTGGTTTATAAATGACTGGGGGGTTTGTTGGAATGGGAAACTTTTCAGTGCTAAAACAAGGAAAGTCCCAGGCAAACGAGGAGGAGCTACTCATCCTAAATTCAGAGCCAATATAATTACATGGCAATACTCAAGATAAAATCCATTTGGTCATTTGCTTTATTCCAGTGAATATGCAGCATAAAGTTTGTGTGTGCGCGCGCACATGTGTGTGTGTGTGTGTGTGTGTGTGTGTGTGTGTGCATATGCCAGATAGTGTTGTTAGGAGGAAATGGAACATAATTTCTTTCTTTTTTTTTTCCCTCACAACTGATGTTTTATTTATTTACGTAAATTTTTTACTTCAGATTTAAGGGTCACAAGTGGGATTTTTTGTTACATAGCTGAGTTGTGTGGTGGGGAAGTGTAGACTTTAATTATACCCGTTACCTGAATAGTATAGATTGGACCCAATAAGTGACTTTTCATCCCATAATCCACTCTTATCCTCCCCTTTCCGGTCTCCCATGTCCATTAAGTCACTCTGTATGACCAGGCATGCCCACTGCTTAGATCCCACTTATAAGTGAAAACATGTGGTATTTCGTTCTTTGTTCCTGGTTTAATTCATTTAAAGTAACGGCTTCCAGTTTCCTCCAAGTTGATGCCAAAGACATATTTTATTCTTCTTAATGGAGTGTGTGTGAGAGAGAGAGAGTTTAATTTCTTTGTCCAAGGTCAGTTGTGGGCACTTAGGTTGGTTTCATGTTTTTGCAACTGTGAATTATTCTGTGATAAACAGCCAAGAGCAGGTGTCCTTTCTATAGAATGACTTATTTTCCTTTGGGTAGATCTTCATAAGTGAGATTGTTGGATCAACTTGTAGATCTACTTTTAGTACCTTAGAAATAAATCTTAGTTTTCCATAGATGTTGTACTAATTTACATCCCCACCAACAGTGTGTAAACATTCCCTTTTCACTGCATTCACACCAACATTTATTGTTTTTTGACTTTTTAAACTTTCAGAATATTACGGTGGTACATATGTCTTGGTTACATGAGTTGCTTTTGTAGCGTTTGAGTCAAACTTGTCAGCGTGCACATCCCCCAGACAAGATGCACTGTGCCCAGTTGATAGAAATCTGCTGGTCCCTCCTGCTCCCTCCTACCCCTTTGCTTTCCATTGAGTTTTACTAGAGAATGTGCAGATGGGTGTTGATCTGTTGGTTCCAATTCAACAGCAAGTATATGTGGTATTAGCTTTCTCACTCTTGTAATACTTCATTTAGAAGAAAAATCTTCAGGTTGTTACAAAAGATAGTAGTTCACTATAAGGCTAAGGAGTATTCCACAGTATACATAATAATGGCCATTCTGAGAGGGGTGAGGTGGTATCCTATTGTGACTTTAGTCTGGATTTTCCTGATGATTAGTAATATTAAAAATGTTTTAGCGTTTTGATGGCCATTTGTATATCTCCTTTCAAAAAATATTTATTCATGTATTTTGCTGATTTGTTAATGGCATTACATACTTATTTTTCTTGCTGATTTCTTTGAGTTCCTTACAGATTCTGGATATTAGGCCTTTGTCAGATGTATAGCTTGCAACTATTTTCTCTCATTCTGTAGACTGTCTATATACTCTATTGATTATATCTTTTGTGTGAAGAAGCCATTCATTTATTTATTCATTTATTTATTTATTTTTGGTTTTGTATATTTGCTTTAGGGTCTTAGACATAAATTCTCTACCAAGGCCAATTCCAAGACAGTTTTTTGTAGGTTTTCTTCTAGAATTTTTGTGGTTTCTGATCTTACATTTAAGTCTTTAATCCATGTCAGGTTATTTTTTCTATATAGTGAGTGATAGAGACCCAGATTCATTCTTCTGCATAAGGCTTTCCAATTCTCCCAGCACCATTTATTGAATAGGGCTTTCTTCCCAAGTGTTTGCTTTTCCCTACTTTGTCAAAGATCAGTTGGTTGTAGGTATTTAGCTTTATGTCTGGGTCTGCTGCTCTGTTTCACTGGCCTATGTGTTTACTTTTATACCAGTAATGTGCCGTTTGGCTATGAAAGCCTTATCGTATATGCTGAAGTCAGACAACATGATGCCTCTAGAATTGTTCTTAGGATTGCTTTAGCTATTCATCCACTTTTGCTGGTTCTATATAAACTTCTTATGTCATCAATTCAATCCAAAAGGGAGAGTACCCCAGACCAGAACATGAACAGCTTCACTTCTCATTTAACATGGAGATAGTCATTCTTGTAGGACGGAAAACCCAAGGGCACAGAAATGGGAATGTTTTTTCACTCACTGCATAGATACATACATCGTGTTCCCTAAATGGTTCCCTAATGATTCTCCACAATCTCCACCCCTTCTGGCCCTGCCAGAAACACAAGTATTCATGTCATCACATATTCGTGACTTACACATATTTGTTCATTAGGCACGTTCATGCATAGGCATATACAAGTTTTTTAGATTCACAGAGTATTTGCATGCTTTCACATACTTGCACACAAATACAGAGATTTCAAAAGTACAAATACACTCATCTCATTTAAACACTTTTAACAAAGACATTCACACATACACAGTGCTATTAATATTCATCATTCTTGTTCACACAAAGCAATACAATACGAGGAAACCTATGTCACCACCGAGACATTCATTGGTTGGCACACAACCACAGAATACTCACCTGTACATGCTGCTCTACACAGAGCTGACATGCTGTGTACATGTGTACATGTTTTAGCCCCTGTGTCACTTCCAGAATTTTATGGATGCTAAGAATTTTATGGATGCTAACAAATCCTCCAAAATCCATACATTTAGTCACACTCAGAGACAACTATATACAGAGATTCACATATTTATATATCATACACTTCTCTCTTTTGTACTTATACACCTAAGCCCAGTTAAATGAATGTATCCACGCACACACTTAAACAGAGAGATTATAACCTGGGCAAGCTTCTTGAATTTCTCTCCATGGCAGGTAAGGATGAGGTCAAATTCTAAGAAAGCAATATGAACAAATATAGTGAGCACGTGCACACACAAAGGCATACATGCTTTACTGCTATTTTAGATAGAATCAGGTTTACTGAGACATGGATTTTCTATCAAATTCCCTCAATTCAATACGCATTCACAAGATCCACAGGCACAAAGAATCCAAGTCAATTGTTTCTTCCCACATCCCACATTGTACTGAATACTGAATAAAGCTTGTGGCTCTATGCTTTTTCTTTGTGTCACCGTCAAGGAAATCAGGGCATTTCTGCATGGGCTACTTGCCCACGATGCTTTGTGAGACACCACTGCCAGTGAGGCTCCCAGAATTAGCAAAGTTCAAGAGGAAACTGACCATGGAGGAATGTTTTTCTACTTAGCCAAAAAGATCCGGCTCCTTTGAACACAGACCTTCTGCTCAGATGTCCTAATGCATTCCACATTTAGCCATTAAATCCTAATTGGAGGCCTGCTGGGGAAGGTATGGGGGACCAGCTTGCCAGCATTTCCTGGGTCACATCCCTGCAAGACCTAGCCTGGCCCCTGCCCTTGTATGACCTGCCCTTTTGAACTCTTAATCCTACTACTGGTCACAAAGAATTAGGAGCTCAATTTACTACTGAAACCACAGGAATGTTCCCTTTGGTCTTCCTCTTCTCATCTACCACCTCCCTTCCCCATGGCCCACCCATTCCCCCCACACACACACACACATACATACTTTGTTATTCTTTCCTCTTCTTGGAAAGGAGGCAGGATGTCTTGGGGAGGCTTAATTGAAAGGCACCAAAAAGCCTTAAACTCTTATGATGAAACAATTATCCCGGATAAATGTCAGGCCTTGTATTTCATGATATTTATTACCTTTTCTGAATTAATCTTCCATTTTCCTGAGAAATTACAGACAGGTCTGGCTTTGTCAGCAGACCAGGCCAGTTCATATATAGTAAGTACCATGTATGGAAGAAACTTTCCCTTCACAGGCAAATGGCTCCATGTCACATTAGATTCTGGGCACACCCCTCCAGGTACCCATGAGCAACCAGAGAGAAAAGATGAGGATGGAATAACCCTGAAGTGACCACTCTGGAGGTCCTGGATGATTTTAGAATTAGAGCTAGCTTTAGCTCTGCCACTTGCTAGGTCTACCACTTTGTACAAGTCATTGTACATCTCAGGTCTGCAGGATTCTCATCCAGAAAGAGGTGATAATAGTGTCTGCACCCTAAAGGCATTGCTGTAAAAATCAAATAAGTGAACTCAGAAAAAGGTCCTTTGAACAACTGAAGCATTAATCAAATGTTATTAGCATTGAAATGATGAAGGGACTCGCTCGTCATCAATAGGGTCTTCAATGTGGACTAAGAAATGAGAATAACTGTTTTCCTGAAATCTGATGAAAACCACTCAGCGTGGCTAATAGCTGCAAACTATGAGAGGACACATTCCCGTTCTAGCTAATAAGTAATTTTCTAAGGGTCAGTACTGTAGAGGATGAAATGAGATGTCTTGGAGGCAGTGCTTTCTCCATCCTCAGGGCATTGCTTGTCACCTCCTGAGAATGTCAGTCTCTGCTTATGCTACTGCAGAGAGCCAACTTCACCTTCTCTCAGTGAACTGTTCTGTGGACCAAAGTCTACAGTTACTGAGCCAGTCCACAAAGGTTCAGGACTTGTCAGTAGACCTTAGTTTCCCTGTCTAGGAGGGCTTTGAATTGAAGCACAAAGCTAGCCCTGGATCCTGACTTCAGGGCAAGACTTGTCTTAAAGGAGATATAGTAATTAAGAACATGGGTGCTGGTATAAGATTTATGATTTCAAATCCTTGTCACACCTCTTACTTGCTTTATGGTATCAAGAAAGTTAATTCAATTTCTCAAATCTTAGTTTTCTTATCTTTAGAATGGGAAAAAAGATAATGCCTACTTTATAAGATCACTGTGGAATCAAATGAAATCTTCCCTTTAATGTGTGTGGCCCAGCCTGTGGTATGAGGAAAGCTTTCAGTGTAAGGATGACGATACTGATAGTGCAATTAGTGATGATGATCTAAAACAGAATTTTCCTTGATTCGTAATAGACCCAGGAGCCAATGTTTAGTAGTATTAGTACTATAAGTTCAGCTTCAGTTTCAATCTCTTGCCCACAATGAAGTGGGATCACTTGCATAAGAGTCAGTGCACTTTACTAAGGGGTGACTCTCTGCAAGAAACAATCTCTGGTTAAGTTACCCCGCCTTAGTTCTATTTCACTAGGTCCAAAGATCTTACTAATCCTCATTCACTAGAAGAATTAATCCTGCCCCTCTACACTTAGCTCATTAGGAAAGGTCCTAATTCTTGGGTAAGTGAACAAGGATTCTTCCATTTCCATTTTGAAACAACCCTGGCTTACGAGGTACCAACAAGTCCATACTACATGATTTTAAATGGAAGTACTTATTTTTTCAAGATAAAGGACAAAAATTACCAGACTCTTCAAATTAATGGAACCATGATACTATACAAACTAGATGTGGAAGAAGCTGGAGGCTCCAGACACTATGTCATGGGCATAGGGTAGTGAGAGAATTACAAAATTTTCTTCTCTTCAAGCTTTTTTCCCAAAATTGGCACAGATTAAACACAAAAACATACAAATAAATACATTTGCACACAGTAAGAAGTACAACAAAGAAAATAAGTGGTGGATGCTACAATAAATAACCACTGGGAAGAAGGTTGTCGTGAGGTTGGGATGGGATAACAGCTCTAAAGAAGTGGCATTTGAGAAGGTATCTAAGTGTAGAGTGGAAGAGAGAGCCGTGTGTAGAAGGATGGACACAAGCAAAGGTTCTGGGACATGGAAAAAGTTGGCCACGTGAAGCAAATGAAAAAAAGACTAATGCACACTAAGTGGGGCTGTAAGAGTGGTCAAGGAACAGACCGTGAACTCCAGGTTATAGGGTTGCTAACGGAAGGAACAGAAGTGAAAAAAAACGTAAGATCAGATTTATACCATTATATATGTAATGGTAAGATTACATGTTATCAGGCCACACTGCAAAGTCTAAACAAGCAACACCAGGGTACAGTTTAGTGTGTTAGCACTGTTAGTTCCTTCCGACAGGTAGCTGCTATCAAGTGATGCTCTGTCCCACTTCCAGTTCAGTTCTTTACCAGACCAATGAAGAATAAGGAACATAATGCTGGTCAACCGTCATTGCAATATGCTGCACTGTTTCATGGAATTATTAGAAAACTGTCTAGAAGTTACCAAAGGGTGCTGGTGCTCAGCAGAGGCTGTTGAATCCACAAGGATAGATTCTTATCTTGCCTAGTGTCTCATTCCCAAGTCTAGAGATAGTATGTGGCACATAATAGGCACCAAATAAAAATGTTTTGAATTAAGTTAATCAGACCTCAGGATGACCTAAGCCAGCGTCACCAGCGAGGGGCTTCTTCAGCCCCTGAGTTCAGTGAGACACATTTCTAAAATACTGATCTCAAATAATCTTACTTCTTTTTTTTTTCTTTCTTTTTTTCTCTTTTTTTTTTTTATTAAATCATAGCTGTGTACATTGATATAATCATGGACACATTTTCATCACACTGGTTGACATAGCCTTCCTGGCATTTTTTTAGTTATTGTGCTAAGACATTTACATTCTACATTTACTAAGTTTCACATATACCCTTGTAAGACTTCTTGAGAAAGTATTGTTAAATCCTGGCAGGCATCCTTCTCATACATCTTCTTGGTTCGTCATTTTTGGGAAATCAAGTCAGAAGCTAACACTTTTCTGAATAGTTTTTTTAAGATCTAGCCATGCATTTAAACTGCCTTCTTTCTGAACAAGCAGATTGAAGTGTAGGTAGAAGGAGCTCACATTTTGACCTCTAAATTTTCTTAGAATATTCCAGATAAAGTGAAATTATATTAAGAATTTAAATACAATCTTTATCATCATACTTCTGTGAATACTTTTTGTAGTAATTAAGAAGAAAGCATTCCCAGCTGAATAATTTGCAATTCAACAAGAAAGTAATTTTGCATGACAATAACACAAAATATATATCAAGTTGACTTTTAATTTTTTTTTTCTGATTGTAAATGTATTATTTGCCCTGTTTTGTTTTTTGTGGGCAATGGTAATTCTAGAAGATGGTAGTTTGTTTAACATCTTTAAGCATCAAAATAAAATTTGTTTCCAAAATTATTTAGTTAACGTATTCTGAATCTTCAGAATCCTGGAATTAGACATACATAGAAATCAGAGAAAAAGCCATAATAAAGGAAACTTCTGGGAATCCATGTGGGCCAACCTATGAATGTAAGATCTCACACTTGCACAAGTGGAGTTTGTACTTAAGTCATTATTTCCAGAATTCATGTTTAAAAATGTCAACTCCATTATGTGATATAATATAATTCTAGATATTCCATGATCAATAAGTGAAAAAGATGAGATCCAGAAGCAGTTTTTTTTTTGGATCCAAATAACACCTTTTTTTGTTTACTTTTTGGTGTTTGTTTGTCTTTTCAGTAACTTAAAGTTTTTTTTTATTTCTTCAGTAATTTTTTTTTAAGTATAGGCAGGAAAAGATGAAAACCTTATTTTTATTTTTATTTTCACATGTACAAATTTATGGAATAGTTGTGTAATTTGTTACACAGATAGATGGCATAATAGTCATTAAAGATTTTAGGGTATCTGTCACCCAGACAAAGTACATTGTACCCATTACCCAACTTGTCATCCTCCCGATGCCCCCACCCTTCCTAATCTTCTTTAGCTGTCTGTCATTCCCTGCCTGCCTCCATGTAAGGGCTCATTCACTCACGAGTGAGAACATTTGTCTTTCTGTGCCTGGCTCATTTTACTTATGACTTGCAGTTTTATCCATGTTGATACAAAATATATCAGTTCATTTTATAAATGGCTGAATGGTACATATATACTACATTTTCTTTTTTTTTTTTCAGTATGAATTTTTTTTTTTTTTAATTTCTTTATTGTTTATTGTTGGAGATTCATTGGGGGTACAATAAACCAGGTTACACTGATTGCATTTTTTAGGTAAAGTCCCTCTTACAATCGTGTCTTGGGCCCAAAAGGTGTGGCACACACCAAAGCCCCACTCCCCTCCCTCCTTCCCTCTCTTTGCTCTTCCTTTCTGATTTCATTTCTTTTTTTCTTTCTTTTTTTTTTTTTTTAAGCAGGAACTCAACTTTATTGCGGCAAGCAGCTGCTTATGTAGACTGTGGGGAAGGGGCGGAGAAAGAAGGTGGGGGATGAGGTGCGTGACAGGGTTGGGCCAATGGCATGGTACCACATGCTACACAAATCACATCTTTTTTTCACTACATACTACTAATACATTAAAAATTAATTATTGAATTAAAGCATTTATAAATGAATGAGTGAATGGATGACCCAAGTGTTAGGACAAAGGTTCTTAACATAAAGCAAATCTGATTTTAAATTTTGGCTTCTCCAGTTACCATTTCTTGTAAATTATAGTTTATTTTCCCTAATAGTTTATTCTGTATTGGGATTAGACTTTATCATTCATTGCCAAGGAGGAATGACCTGCTGTGGTGTTTTAACTGAGACTTAAGAGTCATTGCATGGTTGACCAGTGACCTCTCCTCCGAGGATAGTGTGTCCTTGATGGAGCGTACTCTTTCAGCCGGTGTTCTGCTACATGAGGCTGTGTGACACAGAGCAAAGGCTGATCACAAAAAAAACAAATGTGTGTCGTTATAAGCTTCTAAAACCATTATGGTTTTTTATTTATGCCTCACAAAGTTGAAAAAAACTGATTAATGCAATAACAGCCACTTAACAACTGTAAACCTAAATTTCCTATCTGTAAAATGGGGATACTGTGTATCTACTTTACAAAGTAAACATTGAGATTTTATGAGAACACAAAGTGGCTGCACGGTGTGGGACACTTGATACATGGTGTAAAAAGTAATCTTCAGTGTCTTCAGGATAACCCTCTTGTCTTCATTTATTTGAAATGAAAAAGCTCTTCCCAAGCTCAAACTTTCAAACTGCTGCTTTATTTCTTTTTTTCTGGACTATCTGTTCTGATTTAAGCTAACTCCATTTAGGAAACATCTATTATGGGCAACATTCTTTGGCAGGTCTTGTACCTACAAAGCATTATTTTCTCATTCATGTTTTCCAGTTGAAAAGCAAAACCATGACAGAAACAATACTCTGCAGGACAGATACATGGGTTTCTGGCCTAAACCAAAACTCTGCCACCAAACAAAGGGCTGATTTTAATTAGGGGTTTTAATTAGAGGTTTTAAATATTTTATGAGTTCACATAATCAGACCAAATTAGTGGGCCAGACAAACCAACCAATCTAGATATTCTGACTACAGGACTGGATTGTTTAGACTAATATAGGTATTGAAATATATAAGAAAACCCCAATGTTATTGACAATCAAAGAGAAGCTTATTAAATATAGTGTTAAAAATGTATCCAGGCTGCAGAGTGAGGACTAGTATTTCCCAAAATGTGGTCCTCTTGAACACCCATGTCTGAGACAGCTACGGGGCTCCTCCAGGGTTTGTCTGGTTACGATCTCTGATTACTGGGGTTAAAAAACTCACATCTGCAAGTGTCCCCAGGATCATTTCAGATTCTTACATTATTTTAAAAGGTCACTGTTATATTACTTTGTTCCTGATATTTTTACTATAGTATGTAAAATTTATACAAAATAAAATGTATATATCCTGGGTGTTGAGTTTGACATATTTTTACTCATTTGCCTCAATTAAACATACCTTGCCCTCAACGCCAAAAATAAAATGTCAAAAAATTCCATCACCTGAGAAAGTTCCTTATTTTTGCTCAGAGATAGTTACTTTTTGATTTCTGTTATCATAGTTCATATTTTTTCCTCTTCTTGGGCTCCTTATAAATGGTATTATACACAATGTATGTGTGTGAGTCTTGACATATGTTTACATATGTTTGTGTGTGGTTTATGTACCTCATCATATTTTTGAAATTCTCTTATGTTATTATGGATAACTCTAGTTTGTGCCTAGGAAGACTATTCCAAAGTATGAATAACCAAAATTTTCATCCATTCTCCTGTTCACATACATGTATACGTGTATATAGATTATTTCAAGTTTTGGACTATTATGAATAAGAATATTATGAACATTCCTATATTAGTTTTCTGTTAACATTTATTTCCATTTCTCTCATATAAATATCTAGGAGAAGAATTTCTGAGTTAAATTTATATTGGCACACCCAATAGTTTTATATTCCCAACTAGCAGTGTGGAAAAGTTACAACTGCCCCACATCTTCTCCAATACTTGTTACTTAAAGTCTTATTTTAGTTTTGGAAAACTAGTAAGCATGGAGAGATTTAACTCAGTAGTTTTAATGTGCATTTTCTGCAGAGTGAGGAAGCTGATTGGCTGGTGTTTAACAGTGCACTGCTGGCTAGTTGTGTATCTTCTTTTGTGGAATTTTGGTAAAAATCATTTGCCTCTGTTTTTCTCATGCTGTCCATGCTGGGGGAAGCTCAGGTCTGGAGTTAATACTCTGACCTCAGATTCAAATGCCCTGGTTCTTGGCTGGCTTTGCCATGGACCAGTTACATAAATTTGGGATTAGGTTGAATTATTTGCTTTCTCATCCAGCGAATGACGGTATTAACATGGACCAGTCATTCACCATCATTCCCTTCTGTGAATCAGAAACCAAAGAAGGACATGGGGAGTGAATAGTCATTTCCTGGAGAAGAACAAATCCTCAGAGAGATCTGGAACCACACACGTCAACCTGCAGCATTTTGCATCAACTCTTGGGTTAACATGTAATACCTCAATAAGTAAAGGCTATTTTTGAATAACTGCAGAAGCAAACATGTCAAGAATATTGTTGAACCAAAGGCTTTCAACACATTCATGCTTACTTTCTCCCAGTTTAAGACATCAATGCTTCCACTTTCCATAATTGAGCCATAAAGTTGGAAGAACTCTCCAGTTTCCATACTTGTGGCATAAAGTTGGAAGGGCAGATGTTGAGGTCCCTTAAGTGCCACCTCCTTCTGGCTTCCCCTGTGAAATAGATAAATGACTAAGATTGGTTTATGGCAGCAGAGCTGTGACGATGTATGCTTTGCTTATCAGTTGAGACTCTAAGGTGGTAAGAAGAAACCAGATGGAGGGAAACAGCTCTGTGTATGAGGGGGTGGTGTGGTGTGTGTAGGGCCTATGATAGCTTCCCAGAGATTTTCCACACTTTTGCATTACATGAAAATAGTTAATTCGCTGTATATACCCAAGACCCAAAGAGGACTGGCAGACGAGACAGCAGCAATGGCAGACTCAGTAGACACCAGACAAGATGAGCCTCCACAGGACACTGCCTATTCTCTGTTATTCTAAAGTCCATCCTCAGGAAAATGAGAGGCGATGCTGTCAATTGACTTCCTACCCACAACTGTGGAACCACCATAGTGTATAATGTAAGAACTATACGCCTGAAACAGACCAATCAAAATATCTCCCTTAGCCACACTGACCCATGCTGCCACCGTTTCCTTTTTTAAATGAAATACAGCAGGCAATGAAGGTGAGAGTTTGTTATAAACTTGTAAATCCTTTTTTTTTTTTTACTTTTTAACTATATTGAACACTTACCCAGTCATAGTATTCATCCTCAACAAATCCTTTTGCTGTCTTTTAAAAGTCCTAACTTATAGAACATCCTCAGGTGTGTATATTGTTGCAAATCGTGGTGGCAACCGTGAACACGCTGTGCCACTCCTGTGCTCGTGGGAGGCGTCACAAGTTGTTCCTGAACTGTTCCCTTGATGAAACTAGAGATTGTTCATATCTTTCACAATTCAGGTCTATAAGCAGCCACTGATAATCAATCTGAATCATCATAAAAATAGAAATTTCCCTGTGGCCCTAGACACGTGGCCTAAGTGGCTGAAATATGACTCCGTTAGTGAAGAACAGCATGCCTGGAATGGATAAAACCTAGTGGAAATCTCATAATGAGGTGTATTTCTTATTTACACCATCACATTTTACAGTGGGCATAGTGATTTTTGGTTTATCTACCTCCAAATTTATCTCTCTAGTTTGACAAGTAGAACTTCCCTCTTCCTGTCATAGAGTTTCAAGTAAAGTATATTAAATCCTCTTAGTTTATCATACTGTTTCACAACCCTCTAACTTCATATACACTGTTTCTTCTCATTGCATCTTTTAAATGACATCTCTCTTACCACCACCACCACAACTTGGGAGGGCTTCTTATGAGACTATGAACTTTAAGATCAAGCTAGTAAAAATATGACAATTTGGCAGTTTCTGTTGTCATTCAACTTCACAGCCATTGTTCCTGATTTTTTCTGTTCCTGAAGCTGGCAGCCTATAAACTGCATCTGTTAGACCCCATTGCCACCTGGCTTCTTGTTAGCATATGTGATCGGGGGTTGCTGATGGGAGCCTTGATGGTGAGAGGAAGGAAAAACCATGTTTTTCCCATTTTTTTGGTGGTACTTCCAACAGTGACAGCAGCTGTTGGTGCAGTCATGAGCTTCTCCTTGGGCAGCTGGGTTCCAGCAGCACATTAGAGGTGCCTCAGTTTGGGCTCTGAGCAGCAACTTTGGTTTTGTTTTTGTTTCTGCAGCGTGTGTAACAGTCATTGGCTTCCTGGAATTACTATCCTGTGACCTTCCCAATTTTGTCTCTCCATTCCTTCTACCGCCTCTATAAACAGTTGTATGTTTCCATAACAGTTGCATGTTCCCAATCACATGCTTTTTTCATTTTTAGTTTATTTTTTATGTTATTTTTTATATATTTGTCTATATTGGTGGGGTACAAGTTCAATTTTGCCATATCAACGACAATGCATTGTGGTGAAGTCAGAGCCTTCAGTGCAACCATCACTGAACAGTGCACCTGTACCCACCAGACAGCCTCCCATTCTCTACTCCCCTGGAAACCTCTATCTTCTCCAAGTCTCCACTGTCCATCATTCCTCATCCTGCTTCCATACGTACACAAAAGTGCCTGTTTTAAAATACCCAGAAAGTCTCTTGCTTTCCTTACTTATAAATTCTCTTACTTATGAATTCTTACTTATGAGTTCTCTTCAAGAGGCTTTACATAGTTGAAATCGTTATTATGAATCAAATGCTGGAAGCAAACCCCATCAGGTTGTCTCTTTGGAGCTTTGACATAACTTACATTCTAAGCACTTGGTCATACCCTAGAACAAGAGTCAGCAAACATTTTATGTACAACACAACAGTAAACATTATAGACTCAATCGATTATACCATCTCTGTTGCAAGTACACAACTCTGCCATGATATCATGAAAGCAGCCATAAATAATACATAAAATGTGGGGATGGCTGTGTTCCAATAAAATTTTATTTATGAAAACAGGTAGTAAGCTAGACTTGGCCCATGAGTTTACTGACTTCTGCTCTAGAAAGTTGGAAATGTAAGAAGAGAGTTTGGAATTAATAATCAATAAGAGGAGGCAATAACTCATTTCAGTCATTCATTGTTATTTATTCCTAACATAATAAATAATTGAATGTTATGAAAAACATTCATAATTGAATGTTTTTAATTCATTCATTTATTTACCAGTTATGTATAATGTTATTCTAAGTAACTGGGATAAAATGGTGAGTTAAATAAATACATTTCAAAAAGAAATATTTCGGTTGATAGATTAAAACATAAGAAAATATAATTTCCAATAACTCTGGAAATGTCTTTCAACTCTAAATGCCGAGGCTTTTCCTGTTAACTTTTCCCCACTCCTCTCAGGGGACCACCTGTCTTTGTGTAATCCTGTCATGACTCTGACTTCTACTTAAGTTCCTGCAGTGAAAGGACAGTCATTAGACAGATGAGCTTTAGCTACCCAATCCAACTGCAAGGCTTTAATCAGCTGTGAGAAACACTTCAAAACATAAAAAGCCTCCAAATTGCATGATCCCTCGGAAGATATATCCACTCTCTCGTACACAAAACAATTCCATTGTTCTTATCATGGAAAAAAACACAAAAGATATCACTAAAATCCTTTCATGCATCCCCCTAAAGAATACCTATAATTAAATGTACCATACACATGACTGAAGAAAATTTCATTTACTTTCCAGCTTTCTCCAAATAATGGCAGGATTTAAGAAGATCAAAGCAACAGGCAGTTTTGAGTTTGGAGATTTTTTTTAAGCACTAGCATTAATCTATTCAAAATAGAAATATTTTTTATTATTCTGAAAATTAACGATGGTATCTAAATTCTCACCAGATTCACACGAAATCTGATTTTTAATTCAAAGTCATTTACAAAATTAGTTTGTCTTTTGTCACAACATGGGGTGGTTTCCAAAATTACAATTGTTTTGTCTTTTCTTAATTTTTTACATGTTATTTGAAACAATTTTAAAGTCAAAAAAAAAATGTTATAAGAGCAGTGCAAAGAATTATCATATCCCCACTTATTTGAAGACTCATTCAAATTTCACTAGTTGTCATAATAATATTCTTTATGACAAAAGGATCCAATCTTGTAACACATGTTACTCCAAGTTCTCTAGTTACCCTGACTCCTTGAACTTGGGCTGATTACTCAGCCTCTCCTACATTTTCATGACTTTGATATTTTTGAAGATTATAGACCAGTTATTTTGTAGACCATTTCTTCATTGGTTTTAGTCAATGTTTACCCATGATTAGATACCAAGTTATGCATTTTTGCCTAAGATGTTCCATCAGTAATGCTATGTCCCCAGTAGCAGCACCCAATGTAGATTTTCCCCATGATAGATGGTAATAATTTTGACTACTTGATGTCAGCCATTTCTATACTAAAATTACTCTTTCAACCTTTGTAATTAATAGATGCTTTATGAGAAGATTCTTTGACACTACTCAAAGTTCTGTTTCATATCCTATTTTCATCTTCTAGCATCCATTGATGTTTCTTATCCAAATTAATTCTTTCTATGATGGTTGTCAAATAATTTTTTAACTTTATCATTTCATCTATGTGCTGTATAGTTGTATACATCTTTGTCTTCTCATCTATTTATTCATTTATATTGTTGAAGACCCATGGACTCTTATTAAATTAACTATAATCCTTAATATCATCATTTATGGTGATGTACAAATTATCCCATATTTGGCCACTATGAGCCACTTCTAATGGTAAGGAAATATATCCAAGTATGCATGGTTGGTAAGTGGTAGGGCCAGGTATAAAACCTAGATTCTTGCAATGCTGATTTCTAAAATATGGTTAGGCTTTTTAGAATAAAAAAATGAACAGAATATTCAGAGTTATGCATTATCTGATCTTTAATTTATAGAATAGTTAGGATTGTATTGTGTAAGTTAAAGCTAGTGCTTCAACTCACATACTACTTGCTTTAAGCTGAATATTTATCCTCCTGCCCATACATATGTTGAAGCCCTAGCCCCCAGTGTGACGGTCTTTGAAGGTGTGATATTTGGGAGGTAATTTAGATAAAGTCATAAGGGTGGCACCCCCAAAACAAGATAGATTATTGTTCTTATAACAAGAGGAACAGATCAGATTAGCCTCTCTCTCTCTCTCCTTCTGCTATGTGAGGACACAGTGAGAAGGTAGTTGTCTACAAGCCAGGAAAAGGGTGTCCTCACCAGAAATTTGAATTTGCTGATACTTTTATCTTAGACTTTCAGCTTGCCCAAGTGTGAGAAATAAATGTCTGTTGTTTAAGCCATCTAGTCTGTGGCATTTTGTGATAGCAGCCCTAGCTAACTAAGACCCTATTTTAACAAAATTAATACTGACATAATAAAAATAGATTTAAAATAATAAGATTAAGATAATGGAAACAAACCACCATTGGTTCTATAAAAATCATCAAGAAACATCAAGCACATATTTTTGGAGCAATGACATTAACTCTTGATGTATCTCTTTAAAGTTTACAAAATGCTTTCTGCTACACAGTCTTACTTTGGAAGGGTAGAATTGATAACATTTGTACATTTTCCTTACAGCTTAGGAATACTAAGTTTGCATAAAGAAAATCTCCCTATTCCAGTTAGGCAGACTCTAGAAAGAAGAAATCTGAGGCTCATGATTAGATGTAAGAAAGAGATAGTATATTGTATAGTATAACTTCCCCAGTGTCATTCTTTTTTGCTACCATTTACTGATGGACTTCATCCTGCACTTACAAAAAGTTGCATTGCTATTTTGAGCAATAGGATCAGAGTGAGCCATCCTATGGGACGCTGGGAAATTCTGGACCTCATTACAGGAGATTGCATGAGAGCTCTCTGCATGTCTGCTGCTGGCTCTGGCTTCTAGCTCTCCGGGCTGGCAAGACCTACTTGTCCCACATATCTGTATGTTCAGCTGTTGTTGCTGGTCAAAAGTCTCAGATTTCTTCTGCACTGAAAGCAAGGTCAACTGGGGACTTTGGTCAATGGTTACTGCTCTGAAGTCTTAATAAAAGACAGAAATGGAGACAGGATGATGGAAACAGACAAGCATAAATTGGAATCCTTACTCTTCCACTTCCTAGTCCTGATGTCTCGGGCAAGTGATTTTTATCAACCTGAAACTTATTTTCTCATTATCATTTGAAAATGTATACAATGCAAGCAGTAGCTTTGATTATACAGCAGAGGTAATAGTGAATAAGGTCTATTATACATGATACATTAGTGTATTATACATTATATACTATTTCATTCTTTGTACAAAGTATGTATCTATCTACAACTAATGATAACTGACCAAGATAGAATTTCCTCCAGACTTCAAAGTATGTGAAATTTTAGGAAAAGGCGAGGTGTGCATTATGGTGCACTAAAATACCATGGATTAAAATGATAATAAATAATAAAACAGTTTCAGATCCAGGGGGGAAAAAAACTAGATTGACTACAGAAGTTTTCCCCACAATGAGACCCAATTATAAAGGCTCATAGGTCTCAATGGGATTTGGATGGCTGATGCATAGCGAGCAGGGAAGCAGTGGAACATTCTAGGTGTTTTTAGATTACTTTAAATGGCAATTAAACAATCATCTGCCTATTTGCTAAATATCAAAAATGATGTTGACACTTCAAATCTGATTTTAAACAAGGCAAGCTCTGTGTCAGTTTCTGAGACTATCATAACAAAGTACCACAAACTAAGCAAGTAAAAACAACAGCAGTGTATTCTCTTATGGTAACATAGGCTATAAATCTGGGATTAAGACATCAGCAGTGCCATGTTCTTTCTGACAGCTCTGGGAGAGGGCCCCTCTTGGATTCGTCCTGGTTGCTGGAGCTGCTGACCATCTCAGCGTCCCCCGGTTGGGGCTGCATCACTCCAGACTCTGCTTCTATTTCCACACGCCTTCTTCTTGTCTGTCTCTGTCTCTGTCCTCCTCTTGTAAGGATGCCAGTCATATCGGATTAAGGGCTACCCTTCTCAAATACGACTTTATCTTAATTTACATCTTAATTACATCTGCAAAACTTTATTTCCAAGTAAGACAACATTCACCAGTACCAGGGGTTAGAATTTCGACTTTTTTTTTTTATTTTTTATAGAAACACAATTCAATCCACAACAAACTCTGTCATTAGAAATTCATAGTGGGAGACACAGGCATGGGGATGGGGAGAAGACGATCCCAAGATGATAGGAAATAAACTTTGCTAGATATTAGTTCAGGGTGCAAGTACATAATATGAGGAGAGTGTTTACCTAGATATTCTTGAGGGGATTGTTAGGCAGACTTTACACGATGATCTGTCAGGTGAATTCTGGAGTTAAGCAGAAGTTAGTCAGGTGAAGAAATGAACAAAGGTCATCCCAAGTCAAAGGGACCAAAATGTGAACAAATTTGTAAGCAAAATGTTACCATTGGCAACATGGTGGTGAGTTATGGAAAAGAGAAAAGATAAAGCTGGGCACTGCGATGGAGTCACAACACAGAGGGCCTGCCTTCCCATGTGAGGAAGCTTGGACTTCATTCAGTCTTCCCTGAGTCCCTACCAGCATAGTGTGGAGGTTTAGGACATGCAATTGTGACACTTCTATAATCACAATGGACAAATATAAAAACTAGAAGTGAAAAATACTGTATTACCTAACTGCACATTTTTTGAGGTTGTGGGTTGTAAATTGAATTGCTAATACATAAAACATTTCAAGGTTACTTGGAAAATTTAAGGTGGAGGTTCTAATGCTTGGATACTCACCGACATGAAAGAAGAACAGAAAAAACACGTTTCATAGCAACATGAATTAAATGTCAATCTTACATGTTGATGTTTAAGCTATAAGCTATAATGGGCTACAGATTTTTATTAGTCATGAGTGCACTGTTACAAATAAGACAGTTATGACTGTCTCTGCTCTCAAAGATGATAACAAACAGATTCCAAAAACTGTTTCAGGAGCTATAATTATCTATTCCATGGAGAAGACATAAGCATACACAACCTTGATCACAGAACACGATTTCTTCTTCTACACCAGTAGAAAATATAATTTGTCCCTCCTTCATAGGGACAAGAAGACATTCCAGAGAGGGTCTGATTAAGAGCATTTTGTATAATTTTCTTCTTCAAATAAACCTCATCTTCCCTTTGCTATCAATATCTGGCTTTCTGCAGTGTGTCAGTTGCAAGGAGAGAAGGGCCCTAAGGACTAAGAGGCCTGTGAGCCAGTCACTGGATGAAAAGGGCTATTTGAGGTGCATTCCTTTCTGCTGAGCTTGATGTCAGAAAAGGGCAACTCCACTTTCCTATTGCAGGACCCTCATGGCCTTGAAAAGCCCTGAACAGGGGAGGATCTACAGTAAGGGAAAGACTCATGAGCATTTAAAGTGCTGAAGGCCACGTCCCCAAACACTACTTAGAAAGGGTCTTATTTTTGGCCTGGTGCCCTTCTTCAGTTTCATTTCCACTGAAGAGTGGCCTGAACTCTGTGACCTTTTCTATCAACACTTGTGACTAAAATTAAATTACAGAGTCCCAGTGAAGAATAAGCACAAGCCTTTTCTCAAGCCACTTGGCCATCATGGATGAGCATCCTGTACCAGGCTGGGAGGAAGAGAGAAGTTCTCTCAAACAGGATGTGCATCTAGAAGAGAAACAAAAAAGATTTATGTGATTCCTGCTAGATGGATTTAAAGTGGAATAACTTCAAGCAGCTTAAACTCTAGTGCAAAGTCTGAGGCTTACATAATGAATTCTACTACAAAGCATTCTGTGGCACATGATTTAGTAGAGTGACTAAAGGTAGTAATGATACCAATAGCTCTTATCTATACAAATCAGATTTTACTTCCTAGCCTGCTTTGTGGTCCTTATCTTAGTTGATCCTCATAACATCTTTATGCTTTGTAAGATAGCACAGTTCAGCATTTTTCCATCTGAA
This sequence comes from Loris lydekkerianus, assembly GCA_963574355.1. NCBI lineage: Eukaryota > Metazoa > Chordata > Mammalia > Primates > Lorisidae > Loris > Loris lydekkerianus. The sequence goes on from CAUYPK010033931.1 coordinate 76,495, forward strand.
AGTACAGAGAGACAAAGTGCATTGGACAGATTGAAAGCGTGCGAAAGTGAGGCAAATCTGCTCATTTCAAAATAATATACCCTCATTTCAAATAAAATACTATTCCAGATAAAGAAAAGAGAGTTGGATTTTAACTGGTCAGAAATAATATAATTTGATGATGTTTGTAAGTAGATCCTGGTGGTATGAATTAGAAAATCTGTGATACTGCCCAGGGTGGTGGCTCACACTTGTAATCCTAGCACTCAGGGAGGCCGAGGCAAGTGGATTGCCTGAGCTCACAGGTTTGAGACCAGCCTGAGCCAGAGTGAGACCCCTGTCTCTAAAAATAGCCAGGCATTGTGGCAGGCACCTATAGCCCCAGCTACTCAGGAGACTGAGGCAAGAGAATCGCTTGTGCCCAAGAGTTGGAGGTAAAAATAAATAAATACAAAAGAGAGAGAGAAATCTATGATACTTTATGATTTGAATGTATTCATCTGTCTAGAACATAGGCAGAATATTAAGTCACACAAGACAAGTTTTCCAAATAATTAGAAAGTCACCTACCTTTACCTTCATCTACATGTTTATTTATAATTCTATACAGTCTCTGCTATTTATTAAATGCTGTTTCACTAGCTGTATTCATTGCTTATGTAATTCAAGAGTCCTATGTGATAAATTATTGGGTATCTCATTTTATACAGTCAGAAGGCTGAGTCAAAAAAGCAAACCTTTTGTCTGGGATTCTGCAATGTTGAAGCCACCATGAAAATCCAGGAAGGGAGTAGTTGCCTTTTAAGATGCTCTTAGTCAAGTTCTGTGACTAACTTCCTGAAAATACTCACTGACTCTCCAGTTGACTGAGCCAGGGACATTTTTTGTCATTGTTTATTGTGATTAAAAATGCCCTTTTGCACAGTCACAGACAAAAAGTAAGTCTATAATCTCTGATATAAGCTAAGAAATTCTACCAGTTTTTCAATAGGAAAGTATCTGATTCATCAATTAATTCTACATCTCTATGCTGAGTATATGACATAGTAAGAGATCATTATTTGTTAAGGGCATGAATGTCAAGGAACAAGTGCTTTTATTGTTTGATGCTATTTAAAGTGCACAGAAATATGAGATTAAAAAAACACACAGGAAGTAGAGATGCCAGTTGTAATCCTTCTAATACCTGACTTGGATCAGGAAAGTCACTGTGGTTCAGATTATGGAGGTCTGATCTAGTATATAAGAAGGCTCAAGTCCAAGCCTGGCTCAACCACCATCCTAAGAAAAACATCATAATTTGCTTAACCCTCGGTTTTCCCCTATGAATTCCCCACCCCCCACCACCAATAATAAAGAAAGGTCAAGTAGGAAATTTCTAAGATGCCTTATAGCTCCAAGCATTTACCAATGTTCTGTAATAGAATAGTGACAATCTAAATTATTTGGATAACTATCCCTATAGTTTGAAGGAATAACTGATAACTTTTTTAACTTCAATAACTTTGAAGGAATTACTGATTATTTCAAATAAATGCTATATTTAGTTTGGGCCCATAGTGCTTCCTGATTACCACATCTATGGACAACCATTATTTGTATTTATTCTAAAAAAGTATGTTCGTGTTTGCTTCCTACTTGAGACACAGCTCCGTGTTGCATCTTTCTGCATGTCCTCAGATGGGATCCCTATTGAATACCTAAGTTTTACTCAAAGAGAGGGAAGAGTGGAAATGACTAGTTCTGAAAGACAAAAGAGCAGTCCAAGAATTAGGAGGCCATGAGCTACACAATCCCCAGCACTTTTGCTCTACAAAGTAGCTTAGTTTAGATCTGAGTGAGCTCTTGTCCCTGTTATTTATGGGCTGTCTTCTTTCAAGACTTGAGAACAGTTACCTGATCTTTGGAAAATGGAAAGGCAGATAAAGCAACAACTTTGCCAGCTCAAAGGCCATTTTATTGTAGGCTAATGCTATAACAAATTGTCGTTGAATGTCAAGGAATAAGTGTTTCAATTGTTTGGCACTATTTAAACTGCCTAGAAATATGAGCTATGAGACATGGAGTAAGTGGAAATGCCATGTGTGATGCTTCTAATACCTGACTTTCATTACGGAGTGCTGTAGATTACAGGGGAATGACCTGGAATCAGAAGGTAAAGTTTCACAGCTAACTCAGTCACTGACAGTGGCAGAACATCTTAATGTGTTTGGGGCCTCAATTTTCAGTGTTAACATGGAGGTAGAATGTGAATAGAGCTATGTGAATTTTCTAGAGCATTCCTATTATGTGATAGGCATTTTGTTACACTTTTTTTAAAATTTAAACCTCCATGTAATCTGTCAAGAAGGTGATATTGTCCCTATATTTACTCATCAAGGGATCCAGGATTAGAAAACATTTGATAACATCTCCAAGTTAACATTACTGAAGACAGAGATGTACTTTGGATGCTGGTCTTTCTGATTCCTTGCCCTTTCTATAGTAGTATTATGGTACCACTTAAATTAAAAAAATTTTTCCTTCAGAAAATGAAAATCTTCTAGTCTCAGAATAATGTGAGAATTAGAAATAAAAAGAATGAAATTACACCTTCGAACTTGAAGTATTTTTCCCAAGAGAACAATAGCAGGGGAAGGCAGAGGGGAAAGATATTGAATTTAAAAAATTAATACCAAACATTTTTACAATGAAACCAGCAAGTATGCTTTTAATACAATTTGGTTTTCTTCATTATGAAAGTAATAGGTGTTTGTTATGGAAAACTTCAGAGAAAATGAACCAAAAAGAACAAAATAAAATATTTCTATGTTATCAAGTTTTAAAATTTATCCTTGATCTCTGGAGTAAATGTGATCTCTAGCCATTCACACTCATCCTTTCAAGATGAGAAGCCATTTACTTGGATTGCATTGACTTATAATTGCTAACAAACTAGGCAGAGGCTGGACTACATCTGACATATAAGTGGAGTTGAATAAATACTTGCTGAATGAATTCGTATGAATGAATGAATTATATAAACTGTGAACAATGGAGGATTTACAAGGATTTGGGTAAGATTCAACATATAGGTTGAATACCCATGGGTTTAAAGTTCATCCCAAACCATAGAATAGATAAATAAGAGATTAAGGGTAAGGTTTTTGAATTCAAGGGACTTTAATTCAAATAACTACTAGGAAACAATATAAAAAGAGCTAAACAAAATGACTAGAATAAACTGCAGTGGGATTAAAAAATGTAATTAAGCACTACGAATAAATATCAAAGACTTAGGCATTTAGGTATGAATTTAATAAATCTGTTACAAATAACCTTTTTGATTTTATTACAAAGGAGACATCGTATTTATCTGTTTGGAGACAGTCCTCTGAGAATGAGCAGCTTTCCAACATGAGGGTCATAGCCAACACCCCTATAACAAAAGGAAGGTTAGTAAGAGAAAAGCAGAACAGATTGATGTATTGTTAGCTTCATGTGACATTGGAGCCTTCAAAATGAAGATAAAGGAAAAATTGTCCCTTTTTATTCTTAGGTGTGATGAAAAATGGACAGCTGGGTAGAAATATGATTAAACACAACTGGTCTAATCTAATTAATGCTAAAAGACTGAGTGAGCAGAGAAACCCAGCAAGTGCTGTCTGTTCAGATTCTTGTTCTCTCTGCCTCATTCCTTCCTTCCGTATAGGGGCCACGTCCTTTCCAGAATAGAACTCCTACGTTCTCCTGTCAAACAAGGCTGGTCAGAGAAGTCTTCATGGCCAGCTCTTCTTACACAGAAAGATAGGTTAAGGTTAGAAAAATATTTCATGGCTAGTTCTGGGGACAAGTGGTTCTATAACAGTTTCTATGACCTGCTTTCATGAAGAGGAAGTCTAATTTCTCTGGCTAGTATGGGGCATAATGAGAGGTGAGAGACAGGAGGCAGGAGAAGGCCTGAGAGGAACTTTGGTTCTGAGACTACTGCTAAGGGCTTCACTTTGGTGTATCATTTTCTGAGCCCCAACTAATAGTAAGATATACTTCATATACAATCATTAAATGGGAATGTGTGTGTATAATTACTAAAATCACTGTGCTTATTACCAGATGTTTTCCTGATCATGCTTTTGGACACAGTCCGAGACAGAGATGAAAATATTTAGGAACTATTCTAGGGTCCAAAGTATTTACCTAGATTATCACTAGTGAAGATTACATGTAAAGTTCTAAAATATCAACATTTCTTTGTACTTGATCTATTTCCCATTATTACTTTCAATAATTATTATAAAAGAAAAAATCAGAAGTCATCCATTTCTTTCTTTCTACCTACTTATCTGTTTACCTGTCTATCTATCTACACTCTTTCAGCTCCCAGTCTCTAGTTAATGTACATCTTAGTCCATTATATTCTCTACCTCTTTCTATTTCTTTTAAAACATTGGGTAGATACCACCACTGTTTTGTTTTAAAAAATCTTAATGGTGATTCAGAATATATAGAATTCATATCTTCTCATAAAGACATTTTTCTCATTTGTAAAAAAATGAAAGTTCTAATTTAGGCATGACCTCTCCCAAAAAGTCTCCCCTGACTTCTTCAGATGGGAGAACTTGGCTGATTATGTGGTCCCACAGCACCCAAAGAAAATCCTGTACACCCCAGTGATATTATTATCCATTTTCTTATTTGTCTGATTTACTATATTGTAAGCTTCTTGAAGGCAACAAAATATATAATGCCTATAAATGCTCCTTTGATGACTAGCAGTATAGTCCTTAAAAAAATATTTAAATATGGCTAGGTTGAATGAATAAATGAATGAATTGGATCACCTATTTTAAGTAATCACAATGATTAAATAAAATAACATGATGTATATACAGACTGCTGTAAAGATATCCAATAGATCTTAGTTAAGAAAGAACTTTTGAAATAGGAAATGTGCTAAATGAGGGGTGGAGTCGTGGAAATAAATGGAAACCATGGACAAAAGCCTCCCCAAAAAGTGAACATAGAATTATTTGTATTTTATTGAATTATAATAATCTCAAGTCCCAGGGACTCATAGGGAGAATCATCTAGTATAGTAAATTTGATCTGAAAAAACATACAATTCTTCAAGTGCTTTTCATTATGAAGATAAATGGTGTATTTATTTTATAAGTCTAGAACTACTTATTAAATGCCAAGGTTAATAAGGCATTGTCTGACTGATATATCTTCTTTCTGGGGCAAAAAATATTGATCTCCACTTTGCCCTCTGTTCTCTGTACATATGCATGAGTAACCACACATGCGGGCACAGATACACTCATTCACTGTCATTTACTAAGCATGACTGACATTAGAATTGAGAAAAGAGAATTCTCTCCACACACACTGTGCGTGTGTGTGTGTGTGTGTGTGTGTGTGTGTGTTTTCACTGCTCAACATATACCAGTAACCATACCCTAATTTTGTCCTGGGGATCACTGCAATCTCCTTCTCATCTCATTGATCTCTGCAAGAGCTAATGAGTATACTTCTTTGTTTTGGCCTCATAGAATGAAAATATAACTGAGTTAATATCAGTGATAAGAAGTGAGTTTTTTCTGACAATTCTGGATATAAGCCTGGAAGTTCTTGGAATTCATCTTGTAACTATGAAGAGTCATCTGCAAAATGTATAGGACATGTGATAAAGGGGAAGTAAAGGTGAGAATTGGAGAGAAAAGACTTGGAATATGATTTTGATTACACTAGAAGAAAGTATATAACTAGCTATACTTGAAGCTATTATATATCCTGACTTCAGTTAAATACACTCCAGGAGTCCCCCTACCCCCACTTTTCACTTTTTCACCAGGAATACATTCCAAGACCTCCAGTAGATGCCTGAAATTGTGAGTGGTACTGAACCCTGTATATGCCAGACTTTTCCTTACATGTACATACCTATGATAAAGTTTAATTTATAAATTAGACATAGTGAGAGATTAGCAATAATGAATAACAACATAGAACAATTCATATGCTGTGATAAAAGTTATGTGGATGTGGCCTCTTTGCTACTATCTCATATCTTAGTGTACTGTACTCACACTTCTGCTAATCAGACAACTACCCCAGACATCTGCTGAATGACTGATCATAAGGTAGCACGCACCGCATGGATAGATCCAACAAAGGGGTAAATCATGTCCCGGGTGAGAACGAGCAGGACGGAGGGAGAGTTCATCATGCTCATGTTGAACATCATTCAACATCATGTTGAACAGCATTCAATTTAAAACTTATGAATTGTTTATTTCTGGAATTTTCCATTTAATATTTCTGGACTGCAGTTGACCATGGATAATTTAAACTTTGGATAAGCTGGGACCACTCAATTTTTTTTTTGAGACAGAATCTCTCTTTGTCCCCCCTAGTAGAGTGTCATGGTGTCATAGCTCACAGCAACCTCAAACTCTTGGGCTCAAGATGTCTTCTTGCTTCAGTCTCCCAAGAATCTGAGACTACAGGTGCCCACCACAATGCCCAGACATTTTTAGGATGAGGTCTCGCCCTTGCTTAGGCTGGTCTTGAACTCCTGAGGTCAAACAATTCACCTGCCTCACCTTCCCAGAGTGCTAAAATTAGAGGCAATGAGCCACTGAGCCTGGCCAAGGACCACTGTATTTTTTAAGATAATTTGAGTCACTTTTTAATCACTTCTGACCAAAAAGATACAAATAAGATCATAACATAGCCTTCATTTTAAAGAGCTTACGGATTACAAGGGAAATCATATTTGGAAACAAATATTTGCTACTCAATGGGATGCCATGTTAGAGAAATCTGTAGAATACAGTTTTGGAAGGAAGCACACACTTGCATGCATGTGTACATACACACACACACACACACACACACACACACACACACACAGATGTACGGAGAGGCACAGAAGACAGCAAAGGAGGAAAGATAATTGGTCTGTTTTTTTGAAAAATGAGCAGGGTTGTTGAGTCAGATAAGACAATAAAGGTAATTTTAAGCAGAGGCACCAGAAGACCCAAAGACATGGAGATGAAAAGGGGCTGGTTGGTGAACTGGCTTTGACAAAGGGATGTAAATGGAGGTTAAAGAAATGATTAGTGCCAGATCTTAAACACCTTGATGGCAAGGTCCGATACCTGGGTGTTATCCTGAGTGTAAGATACAATCATTGAAGAATTTTAAGCAGTGACGTGACCGCATTACCTATGCTCTTTATAAAGTTCACTTTGAGGAAGATGGATTGGGAGACAGGAATGGGAAGGGAGAAGAAAAAGGAGACCTTTGCATTAGCATAAGGAAGAGACAATGTGGGATTACAGCAGGCTTACAGCAGTGAAAATGAAGAGAAACTCTAAGGAGATATATTAAAGATCATGCTCATTTCATGAATTTTAATTTTCTATTCTAATGTCAGTAACCTGTTTTGTACTTGGTAAATACTGTTAGGATACAGTAAGGTGTGTGACAACAATTATAGATTCTGAAGTCAGACTGGGTTTGTACCAAGTTCTGTCACTTACTAATTGAATGGTCTCTGTCAATTACTTTATCTCTCTGTAACCTCAGTTTCCTCATCTGAAAAATTGGGGACAATCTTGATATTCATCTTACAGTGTTGTGATAATTAAATAAATTAAATACAAGGGAAGGGCCTAGAATAATGCCTGCCACATAGAAAGCATTCAGCGAAGATGAGCCATGATTACTTTACATTCACTATTGTATACAATCTTTAAATATGTAAGTATCATTAATTACCATTTCTTTTTCTCCATCTACAAATGGAGAAACGGAGGCTCACAGAAGTCATGTGATTATCAACATATGGTCACCTTTGAAGTACTCCCCTTGGCCATCTGGTGACTATAAGGATATTCTGCAGTTAGATAGGTAGCACTTTTTCTAGGATGAGTTTGCAAATTTAATTGCCCAACTTCATACACACAGGTAGCTAGTAGGCAGAGTTAGGATGTGATCAAAGTCACTAGTTTACCTCTAAAGCCAGTATTTTAGCTTATGATGTATTATTGTCCCTCTGATTAATGATTTTTCTGTGACTCTGAAAGAATAGCTTTTCTTCATTTAGAATAATTCTTCACAAAGCTACTTTCTAGAAGCCCATATTTTTTCCTAATCTTTAAGACATGATTCTGTTGGAGACCTAAAAGAGGGGGCTTGATAGCTAAGTTTCTGAGTCAGATTTTCAGTTTACCTGACAGTAGACAGTTACAAAGAAGTTTCACCAAAGTGATAACAGTAGACCAGGTGCTGAGGACTTACTAGGTTAGGAGCTGGAGCACGGTAGAGGTAGTGGCTTCACTGTTGCTTTTACTGTTTTGTTGTTGTTGTTGTTGTTGATGATGATTCTCTAACCAATCAATTATTAACAATTGCCCATTTTTCTTATCAACTGAATTATGAAGTAAAAAAAAAAAAATACAATGGTAGGAGCTGGGATTAGAAAAGTAGTTAAGGCTGAATCATGAGAATCAAACCAACCTAGTGAGTTTATACTTTATCCTTTGTCCTCTGTATATGACCTGAAGCCCAAGGCACTGTCTAAGGATGGCAGGTCTGAGAGTGTCATAAAAGAGAAGGCTCTGTGCTACCCGGGGGACACATATGTCCCAATCAGAGTTTCAATTCCTTTACATCAGATCCTATGGACTTCAGGCTTATATCCTCCCCTCTCATAGAACTTTGGCCACAGTAGGTCCTTAATAAATAATTGCTGAATAAAATAATAAAGAATAAATAGAGATAATGAGTTTTGTTTGGAGTGATGGAAAAGTTTTAAAAGCAGATACCGGTGATGATTGCACACAATGTAAATGTAATTAATGCCACTGAATTGCACATTCAAAAATGCTTAGCATGGCAAATTGTACATTATATAATATAACAAGAAAAAGGAATAACCAAGGAATGAATGAATGGGTGAATGACTGAAGGCAAAGATAAGTAGGAAGAGAGGCAGGTGGACACGCACAAATGAGCAAGTGAAAAAGTCACTGATTTTCTCATGTGTTTTCAAGGATGAAATAATTTCCATTGAATGTCAAGTGCAAGTCTTAGTCTCAAACAGCACAGGACTATGGCATGCTAAAAGGAAAAGAATGAATATATTGTTTTATTTAGAACAGCTGTTAATCATGAGCTGTAAATTTTTTCCTAATGTAATGGCCATTGAGAGGGAGCCCTAATACGTCACAGGATTTAGCAGTGCCAAATGGCTGTGTCCTTCATAGGGATACGTGTGGCTGGACAGCCAGACAAAGCTGCTAAGTGTTTGGATGAATACTCAAGCCACTGAAACTGGAAACTGGGGTGGGATGGACTCTGCACACTCAGAGGAATTTGCTTCAGTAATCTTTCCTCTTAACAAAAAGGCTGTCTCCAATAAAAGACACCAAAGACAACACTATAACGTGAAAAGATTAAAATAAATTGCAACTCGTTCACATAATAAAAAGGAGATAAGGCAATTTAGATTCATGCTGTCTTCACCTCACTCTCTGGGCACTAGACTGGGCAACAAGCTCTTTGTGAGAAGGTTTTGTATTTTATAAGTGTCAATGATACTTAGGCCACCAGCTGCAGCTGAGGGGTAGTCAAATTTCTAGGAATGGCTGAGAGAAAAGGGTTGCTGTTTCTCCTTGACAGAAAATGATTCTTGGGCCATGGAAGCTATTCTAATCCACAGCCATCTTCCTTAGAGACTTTCCTTAACTATGCAGCCTGTGACAGGCAGCATGATACAGTGGGAAGAGCATGGAATTTGGGGTTATAGGAGTCCACCTGAAGATTGGGCCATTTTATGCTTTTACCTATCAAGCTAATTAGATTTTCCAAGCCTTGGGTTTTGTTGTTGTTGTTGTTGTTGTTTTGGTTTTGTTTTTTCATAAGGGGGTTAGAAAAAGCAATCCCTATTAAAGAGGGAAAGCATATTAAACACTGACTACAATACTCAGTACACAATGGACACAATAAACACCATACACATGAACTGAAACCACAAAGCTCTGCAAGTTAGAAGGCAGTTTCAGTGGTGATTCTCACGTTGACCCTCCAATGACACTGAGAATTTTGCTTCCTCTCTCGAAGGTCAGTGTTCTTGTCTGCATGAATAGAGGGGACCCAATAGAGTCTGGGCTCCCCCTTAATGCTGAACAAGATCAAGAATTCAGAGTGGCCTTTCAGCTTTCTGGATTTAGTAGTTGACTGAGATGCAATTGTAGGAACAAGAATAGGGACATTAATAGTTTTACATGGAGACTAAAATCTCCTCAATATGTATATACCAAAAGACTATTGCAAGGGGAAATATATTTCTTTTGTGTCGTCTGCCCTTCCTCAATCCTCAGGCAATTTAATGTTGCCTGGAATGATGTCCTAGATGTCACTCACAGCACTCCTCAAAAATTAGTGATGTTTCTTGCCACCAGAACTTCTGGGGTGGGGAGTATAATGAGAGACAGAGGATGTGGTGGCCTGCAGAAACTGAGTGGTACAGAAAATAGAGAGAAAACCATCCCAGCACTTACACCACCTCACGAATATTTGAGAATTATGTTGGGTCCATCTATCTAGTTTACTCCATTTAATTCATCACATCACCAGTCCTGTTTGATCTGACTTCTAAATGTCATTGAAATCTACCCAGTCTCCACCATCTAAATCCACATCTAACTTACTTCCCATTTAGACTACTTTAACATAGTCCGGGTAGCCTCTGGTTTTAATCCTTCCCAAGTCATTATCCAGTCATTGCCCTCCAGAATAACCATGATTACCCATGATCCCTAGCATATAGTCCAAAATCCTTTACTGAAGGTGCTCACTAGGTGCTCACTTCTGGGCCTCTCCCTACCACTGTTGCCCATCTCCAACCACTCACCTCTTCCCATACATAGCTCCAGCCACCCCAAAACTTCTTCCCAGTCCTAAAGTCTGCCAAAATTGGTCTTAATTCCTGGTCTTAATATAATTTCTATTCCCTGTCTATTCCCTGTCCTCTTTCCCTGTTTTTCTTCCCCAACCCCCAATTTTCTACAACAATAATTTCTACTGATTTTTCTGATAGCAGGTTAAACATCGTGATTTTTAGGGATAGGATCTATTCTTTTCCCCAATTCCTCCTCCTCTTCATTTCCTATATAGCCCTATATATTCTCATATTACTTTTGTAGAGTAATATCCCTTTTCTGTATTTTATTGTCATTGTCTGTTTAATCAGCTGTCTCCAGCTGCTAAATTGTAAGCCTGGTGAAAGCAGTCTGATGATATTGTTCATCATACAGTCTCCGGGCACAAAGCATACTGTGTAAACGAAGTATATATGTATACTTGCATGAATAAATGAATAATAAATAGGATGGAGTCTAGAATATAGTGCTTACTATTTCTTTGACATTGGACAAATCACTGAAAATCTTAAGACCATATTTTTTTTCAAAAGATCTTTACCTCTTTCATGTTTACATGGATGGAGCTGGAACATATTCTTCTTAGTAAAGTATCTCAAGAATGGAAGAAAAGGTATCCAATGTACTCAGCCCT
>CAUYPK010033934.1:0-18723 GCA_963574355.1 Loris lydekkerianus
ATTTATAGTACAGTCTCAGGTCTGGTAGTGTGATTCCTCCTGCTGTGTTTTTATTGCTGAGTAATGTTTTGGCTATTCAAGGTTTTTTCTGATTCCATATAAAATGAAGTATTATTTTTTCAAGATCTTTAAAATATGACAATGGAGGTTTAATAGGAATTTCATTAAAAATATACATTGCTTTGGGCAGTATGGGCATTTTAACAATGTTGATTCTTCCCAGCCATGAGCATGGTATGTTTTTCATTTGTTAACATCTTGAGCTATTTCTTTTCTTAACGTTTCATAGTTCTCCTTGTAGAGCTGTTTCACGTTCTTTGTTAGGTATACTTCCAAATATTTCATCTTCTTTGGCACTATTGTGAAAGGAATAGAGTCCTTGACTGTTTTTTCGGCTTGGTTATTGTTGGTATATATAAAGGCTACAGATATATGGATGTTGAATTTGTAACTTGAGACACTGCTGTATTCCTTCATCATTTCTAAAAGTTTTGTAATAGAATTCCTAGTGTTTTCCAGATATACAATCATATCATCTGTGAAGAGTGAAAGTTTGATCTCTTCTGACCCTATGTGGATACAGATAACCTTAATCACCTTTTCTTCCCTAATTGCAATGACTAAAACTTCCATTACACTGTTAAAGAGCAATGGAGACACTGGGCAACCTTGCCTGGTTCCTGCTCTAAGTGGAAATTTTTCCAATTTAACTCCATTCAATACGATATTGGTTGTGGGTTTGCTGTAGATGCTAAGAAATGTCCCTTCTGTACCAATTTTCTTAAGTGTTCTGAACATGAAGGAATGCTGGATATTATCAAAAGCTTTTTATGCTTCAATTGAGAGAATCATATGGTCCTTATTTTTTAGTTTGTTTATGTGTTGAATTACATTTATAGATTTACGTATATTGAATGAGCCTTGAGACCCTGGGATAAATCCGACTTAGTCATGGTGTATAATTTTTTTGATGTGTTGTTGAATTCTGTTTATTAGGATCTTACCAAGTATTTTAGTATTAATATTCATTAGGGATATTGGTCTATAATTTTCTATTCTTGTTGGGTCTTTCCCTGGTTTGGGGATAAAGGTGATGTTTGCTTCATAGAATGTGTTGGGTAATATTATTTCTTTTTCTATATTTTGGAAGAGGTTTAGTAATATAGGTACTAGTTCTTCTTTAAAGGTTTGGTAGAATTCTGACGTTAAAGCCATCTGGTCCTAGACTTTTCTTTTTAGGGAGATTTTGCATAGTAGATGCTATTTCAGAACTTGATATAGGCCTGTTCAACATTTCCACTTCATTATGGCTAAGTCTTGGCAGGTGTCGTACTTCTAGGTATTGGTCAATTGCTTTCAGAGATTCATATTTCTGAGAGTAGAGTTTCTTGTAGTATTCATTAAGGATGTTTTGAATTTTTGAGGGGTCTATTGTTATTTCATGTTACCATTTCTGATTGATGAAATTAGAGATTTTACTTTTTTTCCTGGTTATGTTGGCCAAAGGTTTGTCTACTTTATTTATCTTTTCAAAAAACCAACTTTTGGATTTATTGATCTGTTGTATAATTCTTTTGTTTTCAATTTCATTTAATTCTGCTCTGATTTTGGTTATTTCTTTTCTTCTGTTGGGTTGGGGGTTGGAGTGTTCTTCCTTCTATAGTTGCTTGAGATGTCCATTAAGTCATTAATTTCCTCTCTTTCCGTTTTCTTGAGGAAGGCTTGCAGTGCTATAAATTTCCCTCTTAGGACTGCCTTTGCAGTATCCCAGAGGTTCTCATAATTCATATCGTAATTGTCGTTTTGTTCCAAAATTTGGTGATTTCCTTCTTAATCTCATCTATAATCCATCTATCCTTCAGCATAAGGTTGTTTAGTTTCCATGTTTTAGTATAGGTATGCAGGTTCCTGTTGTTATTAAGTTCAACTTTTATTCCATGATGTTCTGAGAAGATGCAAGGAATAATTTATATTTTTTTCAATTTGCTGAGGTTAGATTTGTGGCCTGGGATGTGGTCGATTTTGGAGTATGTTCGGTGGGCTGATGAGAAGAATGTGTATTCAGTTTTGTTGGGATGAAATGTTCCATAGATGTCTGTTACGTCCGTATGTCGAATGGTTAAGTTTAAATCTAAAATTTTTTGCTTAGCTTCTTTTGGAGGATCTATTCAACACTGCTAAAGGGGTGTTAAAGCCTCCAACTACTATGGAACTGGAGGAAATCAATTTGCTCATGTCTGTTAGAGCTTCTCTTATAAATTGAGGTGCATGCTGGTTGGGTGCATAAAGATTAATCATCGTAATCTCATCATATTGAGTATCACCTTTAACAAATATGAAGTGTCCATCTTTATTCTTCCTTATTTTGGTTGATTTAAAGCTTATTGCATCTGCGAATAGCATTGCAACACCTGCTTTTTTCTGCTTTCCATTTGCCTGGAGTATAGATGACCATCCCTTCACCTTGAGTCTACATTTGTCTTTTAATGTAAGATGAAGTTCTTGTATGCAGCATATGTCAGGCTTGAGTTTTGTATCCTGTCAGCCAACCTGTGCCTCTTTAAAGGACAATTTAAACCATTCACATTAATTGAGAATATTGATAAGCCTTTCAAGGATCCAGTGGACATTTTTAATCTTTTTGCGACTGTGGAATTTGGAATTTGATCAAAATTTTCTGGGTGGGTTTACTTTTGTGGTGGAAGATTATGCTGGTTTTTGTGGAGGATGGGTCTGAGAATATCCTGGGGAGCTGGTTTAGTTATAACAAATTTCTTCAACATGTGAATGTCGCTGAAGTATTTAATTTCGCTGTCATAAATGAAGCTCAGTTTACCTGGATACAGGATCCTGGGTTGAAAGTTATTTTGTTTTAGGAGATTAAAAGTTGATGACCATCCTCTTCTAGCTTGAAAGGTTTCAGCAGAGAGATCTGCAGTTATTCTAATATTCTTCCCCTTGTAGGTGATGGTTTTCTTTCATCTGGATGCTTTCAGAATTTTCTCCTTCATATTAACTTTAGTGAAATTGATTATGATGTGTCTGGGGCATGTCTTATTCGGGTGGAGTCATGCTGGAGTTCTGAAACTGTCTGCTATCTGAATTTCGGAGTCTCTTGGCATGTCTGGAAAGTTCTCCTTCATAATCTCATGAAGAAGAGACTCTGTGCCTTGTGAAGAAAATTTGTCACTTTTGGGGATCCCTATAAGATGAATATTGGTTTTCTTCGAATTATCCCAGAGCTCTCTGAGAGAGTGATCTGATTTGCCCTCCATTTCTCTTCATCTCTAAAAGTTTGGGAGCATTCTAAAGCTTTGTCTTCAATGTCAGAAATCCTTTCTTCTGCTTGCTCCATTCTGTTACTGAGGGATTCTACTGTGTTTCTCAGATTTTTGAGGGTTTCAACTTCTTGTGTCAATGTGTCAAAATCCTTGGTCATTTGGTCTTTGAATTCATTGAATTCTTGAGATATCTTTTGGGTTACTGCTTGGAATTCTAATTTGATCTTTTATGCTATCCAGATTCTGAATTCGATGTCTGACATCTCAGCTATTTGTTTGTGCATGGGATCTTGTGCTGTGTCTGTCCCATTGATCCTTGGGGGAGTTTATCTACTCTGACTATTCATATTTCCAGAGTTTTTCTGTTGATTTTGTCTCATGATTGTTTTTCACCATTGCCTCTGGCTGTCCTCAGAGTTGGGGAGGTGTTTCTCATATTAGACCCCAGCAGGATCACTCTATTGTTGCTGGATCTTTGTAGAGAGTGAGCCTGTGTTGTTCCTCTGGGGCTGCCCCAGCCAGGGAGTTCTGGTTCTGGAAGCGGCTCCGGAGTGTGAGACACCCAGATCCAGAAACAGGGTGGGAGATGATGTGCACTGCTCTGGGAGTGCTTGGTGCCCAGTGACTTTGGCACAGAGAGCCCAAGGCTCCAGCAATCTCTGGCCAGGAGAAGGGCTCTGCACAGGGACATGGAGGGCTCCAGAGGGCATGCAGCTACCAGCGTCTCTGGCCAGATGAGTGGGCCGATGCGGAGGCAGGGAGGGTACAGGAGGGTGGACGCAGGTTTGCGCGGCTCCCACAGTTCCTGCTCAGGGCATGCAGAGGTCTGGCATGCATGAGTCGTGTGTCAGGGATCGCGACGAAGCTTTTATGGAGGTCCGGGCAGTGTCAATCCCAGGTGTTTGAGGATGCTATGAGCTGTGACACCACAGCACTCTACCCAGGGCAACAGCCCGAGGCTCCAGTTTGCTGAAACCGGTCTCACTCTGCCTCTGAGGGTTAAGGCTGTAAGGTAGCTCAGTCCCCTCCTTTAGGCTGCTCAGTCATTAGGTTACTTGCTCTGCGACCCTGAGGGCAGAGCTTGCCAGGACAGTTCTCTCACAGTGGCTCCCTGCAGCCCACAGCCAAACACTATTCACTCAGTTCAGCTCAGCGGCTCAGTCTGGGCCCCTAGACAATGCCCAAAGTTCTCCGCACTCCTGCACAAGCTCTCCCAAAAGCAGTTCAACTGAGTGCCAAGTTCAAAAACACTGAAACAGTTCACAAGTAAGGCCTTTCTGGTTTGTAGTCTCACTGCTGCTTGTACTTACAGCTGCTGGCAGGATTAGGTTAATTGAATACACACAACCACTTGCCAGATTTCCAGTGTTTTTGTCCTCCTCTTGGAGTCCAGAAGTCCCTTGCTTACTCCCTGTATACTCAAAGGGATGATTATAGGCATATCCCACCAGCCAGAGATACCTGGAGTCTTATCTCCTCAGACTCACCATGCCCAGTTGCAGGAAAGCTGTTACTCAGCCACCATCTTTAAATGTATCTCCTGTAGGTGCTAATTAATCCCAACTACATTTATAGCAATTCAGACTATAAAAAAATCCAAGTGATGCCTTTATTCAACTGTTTTTTTTTTTTTCTTTGTTCGTTTTTTTTTTTTTTTTTTTTTCAGTACCGAGTTCTACTCCATGCCCTGAGCAGAGTGCAATGGCATTGTAGCTCATGCAACCTCAGACTCCAGCTGTGGGCATCCGACTGCCTCATCCTCTGCAGACTCTGGGATTACAGGCACTCAGCATGGCTGGGTTTTTCCATTTTTTTCATGAGTCAGGATCTCACTCTCACCCAGACAAGTCTTGAACATCTGAGCTCAAACAATCCTCCCACCTCAGCCTCCCACAGGGCTAGGATTACAGGCATGAGCCACCACGCCCAGCTATTTTTTTTTTCTTTAGAGATAGGTTCTCACTCTTGTTCAGGCTGGTCTTGAACTCCTGAGCTCAAGGGATCCTCCTGCCTCAGCCTCCCAGAGTGCTGGGATCACAGGCAGGAGCCACAGCACACAGCACAAATGTTACATCTTAAAATACTGAGTAGAAGACATCCAGAAGTGAGTTTAGTTGAGAAGATCACAAGTTCTGTCTCAAACCTATGTCATGACGTAGAGAAGATAAAAGGGAGTTCACTCCCTAATTCAACAAAAATGAAGTGTAAGTTAAGTTAAGGTCACATGTTATATCTAAATAGGCAAAGTCTCTAGAATGATTCTAAACTTGAAGACTAACAATGGGCTGGGTGTGGTGGGAGGCGGAGGTGGGAGGATCCCTTGCATTTAGGAGTTCAAGACCAGCCTGAGCAAAATCAAGATGCCATCTCTACTAAAAGTAGAAAAACTAGCCAGGTGGGGGGCCTGTAGTCCCAGCTAGTTGGGAGGCTGAGGCAGCAGGATTACTTGAGCCCAGGAGTTTGAGGTTGTTGTGAGCATGACGCCACAGCACTCTACCCAGAAACAGAGTAGGACTCTGTCTCAAAAAAAAGACTAGAAGTGTATATAATTTGTTTTTCATGCTCCATATTTACTGTAAGATTATTCATTCAATAAATATTTATTGAACATTTGCTTTATAGGTGCCAGGCATTCAGAATAATTGTGTGAAACCTGGCCTATAAAGCTGCTTTAAATCTGGAGGCTAGTACATGTTGTTATTACATGGCACTGTAAAAAGAATGCTCAGAAGACCTTTAGAGCTGTGTTAATAATAGAAAGCCACACAAAATGTGAGAGTGAGTCAAGCCTTCTGATACAAACCCGTTATCTTGAGAAATGCTAGTATGAGTCACACAGAAGCTATCTAAAAACCTTTTCCTCTGAAAAAAAGCTGCCAATAACCCAAGCATTATGCCAATCAGGGTGTTTACCTTTCTGAAATTTTAAGCAAAACACGCACAGTGTTTTTCATATGGTAGGTTTATTTTAAGAGTTTGCAAAATTGGCATCTTTCTGACTCTGAAGGTTAGTCCATGCTTATCTATCTCTTTAATGGTGACAGGAACCATCATTTCTACTCAAAGACAAATTGATATTCAATTCTGTTATTCATCACTCCAACATTTGTCAGATTTTATTTTGAAACTGTCTTTCCAAACACATTCTATGATCTATACTTCCCAGAACTTAATATTCATGATGATGATGTTACAGTTGGTATCTAGGAGATTTATATGTGACGTGTAAACCATAGGTTACAACTTTTAACTTTAGTTAGCTATGTTATTGGTAAACTAATAGCAAGTATATATATGTATATGTGTGTGTGTGATTTATATATACATGTGTATAAAATAAAAACCTCAACCAAATCAAAGTTGTGGAAAGTTTTTAAAAACATAAACTGGGTATCTTGGAAAAATAATGAGTTTAACAAAGGAAAAAGTTGTAAAGTTAATTGCAGATTTTTTCCTAGTTGAAACAAATTTCCAAATAAGAGTAGTTGAGATTATTTGTGCAGAGATAAAGTAAAATGAAGCATGAAGGCAATTGTCTGAATAGAAAAGAGCAGCGAACCATGTCTCAATCACAGTCCTACTTAGATAATTGCCTAAATTTTTCAAAATAAATTTTTCTTGACCAGATGTAGTGGTTCATGCCTGTAATCCAAACATTCTGGGAGGCCAAAGCATGTGGATCTCCTGAGCTTAGGAGTTTGAGACCATCCTAAACAAGAGCAAGACCCTTCTTTCCTAAAAATACAAAAACTAGCCAGGCGTGGTGGCAGGCACCTGTGGTTCCAGCTAATGATGCATAATATCTGTATATATGTATGAGGTACATATGACATTTTAATGCAAGCATAGAATGTTTAATGATCAAGTTAGGATATTTGGGGTTTTTATCTCCTCAACTATTATTATATCTTTGTGATATTGGGAACATTTCAAATCTTCTCTTCTAGATATTTTGAAAAATACAATATATTATTGTTAAGTATAGTTAACCCTATTGTGTTATTGAACCCTATAATTTATTGAACACATTTTTTTTTTTGAGACCGTTTCATTATTGCACTATAGAAGATTAAACATCATACTTACTACAACAGCCACCAATATCATAACTTATCTGAGGAATTACTGAGAACAAGACATTCTCCTGGAAAGCCTGGAAATCTCTTGTGACTTGGAAGGCAGGCCACCAAGTAACTCAGGAATCCTGGAGGAGCTAAGTTCAGTCCTGTAGTAGTAAGGCTAATGTTAAACATTAAGCATTTTATGACAGTTCCTTGAAGGGTTAGTGGCGAAAAATTGCATGTAGTGTTTTTGCAGATCATTTCCCTTACCACCCTTGAAGATCATTTCCTTGAGTACGTACTCTCCTGGCACCTATGAGATCATTTCCCTGAGCACGCAGCCCCTGTATGTCTTTGCTTAGTAATCTTTCCACCCATTATGTATCTTCTCAATAAAAGGACTCTGGGAAAAGTGTTCAGGGCTATCCTGCACCTAAGATTAGCCTCACCTCTTGCAGCGTGTACTGTCAATCTGTGTCTCATATGATCATTTGTGCCATTGTGACATGTCACCCTCAGTAGAGCGCTGTCACATCACAGCTCACAGCAACTTCCAACTCCTGGGCTTAAGTGATTCTCTTGCCTCAGCCTCCCAAGTAGCTGGGACTACAGGTGCCTGCCACAACACCCAGCTATTTTTTTGTTACGGTTGTCTTTGTTGGTTAGCAGGCCCAGGCCGGGTTTGAACCTGCCAGTCCAGATGTACATGGCTGATGCCCTAACGACTGAGCTAAGGCACCGAGCCTGAACACATATTTTATATGTATGTAATTTACCTTCTAGAAGTAAAGTTTTACCTATGTCTTGAAATGCTATAAAATGATTTTTATCCCTTTCCCCTTCTTTATTAAATTGGTAATTTTGGAAACATTATGTGTCTTTGTTTGGGCAAATATGTTTTAAACTTGTACATTTTTTGTTATTACCAAATCCAAAACATTTCCATCTGAATGTTAATACTTTAGGCCTAATTGTTAATATTTAGCCATTTTTTAAGTTAAATTTCCAAAGATGGTTTTATTGCTGAATATTATGAAACATTTAAAAAAAATAATTAACAACAATCTTTTTCAGACTCTTCCAAAAAAAGAAGAACACCTCTTAAATCAGTCTCAGCACCAGAATATAACTAAATTTAATATGAAATCTCTTACATCGATCAGAAATTTTTGAAATGTTTTTAAGCTTTTGTTCAGAAAATTGAAGAAGAGGAATTGATAAAGCTTGCTGTGCCCTGAATTGGCTTATTCTTACTTAAACAAAGGAAAATTTTAAGGTCACCTCTAATAAACAGTAGTACTAAAGGAAAATTATAAACTTAGGTATTTAACATTTAAAACCACACTCTTTCAGAAGCCCTAACATCACTTAAATAAAACTAGAAACGGCTTTTATCCAATCCCTGCATTTGTTTACACATCTACCTCTTAATTCTTCAACATGTCTTTGAAACACTAACCTGGACAGGCTTTGGAAAAGTGCCTTGTTTCAAGGTAAAACAATGAGAACACATATCATGTGGCTGTTTCCTTTCAAAAGAAGGAATGCAGGAGAATTTTTTTTTTCCTATTTAAACAGATGCTATTGTTTTATTGCCAATTTTGCTTTAAAAGTACCCATTAATGAATCCAGCAACCTTATTAGGTTATTTTTAACCAGTTAACACCGTCAGAACTTGTTGTAAATTCTTTTGTACTATTTGAAAGTTCCTCCGTTTCTAGTCATTCTTTGAACTTGTAGCTACAAAAAAATACCTAAGGATGTTATTTGCAGAATGCTGCTTTAATGCTAACTAGTTGATTGTGTTATGGTAGGATGTCCTTAAGACAGAATGAAAACCAGTTTCACCAGTTTCATATTATGAAATTGATGATAAATTCATATTACATTATCTTGGGTTTTTTCAACTGCTAAATCTATAAAACAGCATGTTAAATATTAACCCTACTCAGTTGTAAGCACTTGGAAATGCCAGCAAATAACCTCTTCTAGCCTGCATAGAAAAGGGGCTGCTTCCCAGAAACAACTCAATCTGAAGTTTCTATAAAAGTTAATAGATGCTATTCCATTCATCTCTGTCATTCTCATGGAAGTTCTGGTGTGTTTATACTGTTTTTGCCTCAAAATTTTCAGTTGGATTATATAAAAGATATCATTCAAAATGTTTGATGTTGTAATGCTCAATTAACTTGTTATTGTGAGAAACATAAGCATAGAATGTGACCTGAAAATGAATTAAAAAGAAATTCAAAAAGCCGGATGGAGGTGTCATCCAAAAGACAGTCCATCACTGCAGCCTGCATACACAAAGCTGCTCATTGTTCCTCCTTTTATTCATAATCATCACTCTATAGTTGTGTGTAAACATGGTATAACCAAAAACAAACAAAAACTTGTAAAGTTGAATTCAAGATTCTGACAAGTTAAAAGAATGAGACTGATAAAGTAGACTTTAGATCATTCATTGTTATTCATTTAGCCACGAGATGTTTAGGAATTGTATTCTTACCATGTAGTCAACATTATACTATTTCTCTGGGTAATGTAAATAAAATAGATGGTATAGTCTTTGCAATTGAAGCAATAAAATTACTTCCCCCTGTGCAAACACTGGACAGGGGTTGATGTGCAACAATATTTCCCAAAACAGGGAAAGAAAGGAACAATCTAACTTCTAAATACAAATTCATAGAAATATTTTTCAGAGAGTAGATCATGAAATTACATTTATCTAAAATCTTCCTTCTAAGGTAATGGCAAAAATTAAAAAGATGAAAATCTTGGTGAGTCGAGATGGCTCATGCCTTAATCCCAGCTGGCACTCTGGGAGGTGCAGGCCAGAGGACCCCTTGAGTTCAGGAGTTCCAGACCAGACTGAGCAAGGCCCCATCTCTCCTAAAAATAGAAAAGCTAGGCAGGCATTGTGGCGGGAGCCTGAAGTCCCAGTTACTCAGGAGGCTGAGGCAGGAGGATCACTTGAGCCCAGGAGTTTGAGGTTGCTGTGAGCTAAGACACCACAACACTCTGGGTTGACAGAGTGAGATTCTGTCTCCAAAAACAAACCAAAAAAAAAAAAAAAAAGATGAAAACCTATTAACTTAATCATCAAGAGGATATGAAAATTACCCTACAAGTAATTTTGTCTCTAAAAAATATCAACCTGCACAGGCAGATCCCTCTTCTTTTTGGTAAACCATTAACCTTCCCCAATGGAAAGAAATCTCCACATTGCATACCACGTAAAATATTTTACTTTGAATGATACAAATGCCCTGCAATGCCAGGGAAGTAACATACCATCAATCACCACTAGTGGTGAAAGTCAGGTATAAAAAGGCACTAAAGACGTGGTGTATTTATAAGGACCCGAACGACCATCAGTCATTTGCTTTTGACACTTGGAGAGGCAGCAACAGTCCCAGACTGAAGGATGGGGGAAGGGGAAGAACTTAAGCAGTGTCCAAACCAAGAAGCTAGTATGGGGTGGGGGGAGATAGAAAAAAAAAAAAAAAAGCTAACTAGAAAAGGTAGCAATGCTTTGACTTTAATATTAACAAATCATACAGTTTATTTTTTACTAGGGATAGCATACAAGAGAATGTGTAATGCAATAGACAAAGTTTCTCTCTCAGATATTTTTAGCTAATTGTGACTGTGCAATCTACTTTATTTCCAATACAACTTATCAATCATTCCCGTAACAGCATACCATTTGAGTCGCAAAAGTTTTTCTAATCTGGGAAATCTCCTTCTAACTCTAGCAAACACCTGTACTATATTTCACTGCACAAAACATAGTTAGGAGCATGATCCTTATATGAAAGTGTTACATCGCCAGTGTGTACCTTAAATAACACAGGAAATACAGTTTTCTTTCTCTAGATCTGTGATTTTCAACCAGGGTGCCGCAGAACACAGTGTGTGATAAGACCTTCGGTATGCTTCAAAGATTTTTAAAGATCCTTAATTAAATTCTTTCTGAAATAAGTTCAAAGCACAGTAGGTATATTATTTTTTCACTCCTTTTTTTTTTTTATCAACCTCATTGAAGTGCGCTGCAAAAGTTTAACTACAGGTTCAAGTATGCTGTGAGATTTTAAAAATGGTTGAAAAATGCTGCTCTAGATATAATCCAGTTTTACATCATTTCTGAATTGTGCACTAGAAAAGTGCTACAAAAATCCAGCATTTCAAGGGGCAACTCTGAAAAGAAAAGAAAAAGACATTTCAAAGCAATGAAATAGACCAGGACCCCATTTGTATTTATTGTGCTGCCTTTTTAAATTCACTGGACAAACATGACTGGGAAATTTCTTGCAATTTCTTCCAGGGGAAAAAATGTATCCACCTTTCAATTCTCAGAGTCTATTTCCTTTCAAAAGGCCTGGAATGTACTCACGCTTCAGCCATTACTGAAACCCCTAGCATCATGTGGTCCACTGTAAACTGAGGATCCTCTTTAAAAACAGAATCAAAGACATTTACAGGCCAATTCTACTTTTGGTGCCAATATTTGGCTTTAGACCAGACAGCTTGAATTCCTACCTGCAAAGAAGGACACCCGGCAGGAGTGGATGCTAACGGAAATGCCTGAACTTGGGCCAGGAGAGACAACCACACCTGACAACAGAGCCAAAACGTGTGGTACCAAATAATCTTACTGTAAAAGTGAGACAGTTTGAACATGAGCACATTCACGAATAAGAACACCAAAATGAATTTTTGCTCCCAGATTTGGAAATGGCATGTAGAAATGACCCTTTGTAACCTCATATTAATTAGTGCCAAAGGATGAAATTTAAAAAAAAAAAAAAACAATAGAAGTAGAAGAGATCTTATAGAGATGACAAGGAAGCCTTTCTTTGCAAAGAGTCTGAGAATGGCTTGAGTCAAACAGGATAGCATGCAGGAAGGAGTTAAAGAAAAATAACGTCTCCATGCAACTGGACTCTCCACTCACACAGATACAACATGCAAAGTCTGTGATTTCCAAAATGAACATGCAGCACTTGGCATGAGCCATTCAAGGTCAGAGTCAAAGGCTAATTAACTGGTTTTAATTAGTGCTTTATTCTTGGCTGAGTTAAGTGCATGATACTTCAAAGTATTCGTTTTTTGTTTAAACCAGCACAGAAAGGTCTTTAATGCAATTATTTCACAAACTACCCATCAGCACAATGACTATTGTGGTAAAAGGCGCAAATAAGTCAAGTGCTAAGTGAGAATGGTCCTGTCACATTCTGGGACTATGATGACCAGAGTAGGAGGCCTTTGCCTTTCAACATTTTCTCCAGTGCTTTGTCTTAAATGAAATCATGAGGAAGTGGAAAGGTACTTGTTAAAACTTTCTGCTCTATGCATTTTATTCAAATGCATTTGACATAAACCAGAACTCTGAGGCTAATACAAACAGAGGTTCTGCTCTCTTGCCAATTTCTGGGGAAAATCTATGCAATTGATGATTTTTCTACCATGAGTTCTTTTTGGGTTTTTTTGTTTGTTTTGTGTTTTGTCGTATGCAATAGGCCAAAGTACAAATAATATATGTCTGAAGGAGGACAAACAATACATGTCTTCATTTCTGTAATTTTTGTTACAAAATTAGTTTTTATGGAAATGCTACATACTCTGCTAATGAGCACTGTGTTGGAAATTTTTTTAACTTTCAATCACATTGTTCAGGCTCGGCACTAATGATGTTGCGTCTGGACAATTCTTTGTTGGGGGATTGTTTGTTGTTTTATGGGACATTTAGCAGCATCTGTGGTTCCTGCTCACTAAAACCAGTAGTGTTCTCCCCCTTTTGTGACAATCAAAAATTGCCAAATGTCCCCTTGGGTGCAAAATCATCCCAGTGATAGTTTTCAAAAAGTACATGCCTCTTCTTTTAGAAGAATTTCCTTATGCTTGCACCTAAATGACAACAGAAATCAAGGATATAAAATTATAGTCATAAATGGGAGACAAAATGAAAGAACTATGTTGATAATGGGCATGTCTACACTCCCATTGTCCCCAACTCAGGCACTAAAAATGCCCTACTGGCTCGCCCTACTCCCTGGCCCCCAGAACAAATGCAGCTGCCTGAGGCAGGATGTCTACAGTGGAATATTAAGTCTGACTCTCATCTTGGGCTCTCGAGGGTATTCCTTATTACACTACAAGGAACCTGGGTGAGAATGAGGGGAACACAGGGAACCCAGCAGAATGTGGTTCCAGTGGGGATCCAACTTCAATGCCAAGAGAGCTCTGAGCATAAAGTTGCAGCACAGTGTAGGTCCTGCCGACAGCAAGGCCTGCCTGGACTCACAGGGCTGGGCGTTCACATCCATGACCCATGGCCATTGGCTGCAGGCCATGGGGGTTGGCAGGACCCTCTTTGGTGCACATAGCTCCCAGACCAAGGATGGTCCTCCGAAGACCAAGGGCAATCTACACCCAGCTTGGCATGGGGAGCTCTAGGACTCATAAAGGTCTGGAGCACCAAGACAGACAGACAGAAAGCTGCCTCCTCACTCATAAGTTGAGTTCTCAGCAGGCCTTCCCACAGGCCAAGGCTTAGAGGGACATCTTGCTAAGGTCAGACAACTAAGTTTGCCAGCTCACCCTAGAAAAGTGCCACAAACCTCATGGCTGAATATCACTCCAGTCATCCTTGGGGTCCTCCCCTTGGGAAGCTATGCACCAATGCCAGGGCTTAGTCCACTGTTCAAAGCAATTTTGGAACTCTTTTCCTGTAATGGCCATCAGAGTTGTCATCCTATGAGATTCTATTTTCCCTCCTCTCTCCTCCAACACCCCAACATAAAATTCTCCTCCACACCAGCCTGCTAATGCCTAACAGTCTGTCAACAGATGGGAGAACCTTCCATTTCACAACAGAATTTCATGCATGATACTTGAGGGCCTCAGAAGCCTTTTGACTTCAAACTTCAAATTAGGTTATGCAAGGTTAGACAACTAAGTTGGCAAACTCATCCTAAATGTTACAGACCTCATTGCTGAATAACTCTACTTCGAGACCCTCCCCCTGGGAAGCTGGGCACCATCACCAGCACCTAGTTCACCCTTCAAAGCACTTTTTTTAGGATAAGATTGAGAACTTAGTTGTCAGACTTCGTATGTTGTTTAGTAAACAGCACCTCAGTGGAAACAGAGAACTAGATGGCATTGTGGAAAGCAAACTATTGTGGTATTATACAGCATGTATTTGTTAAAAATACAAGGAAGTTATAGGCTGGCATTCCTCCATTCTTGATGCCACTCCATTCCCCCTCTCTTCCTCCCTTCCCTTCCATCTTCCTCTCTCTCACTCCCTGCTCTCTGCTCTCTGCTCTCTTCTCTCTTTTTCTCATCTCTCCCCCCAACTCTCTTCCCTTCTCCAATATAAAATAAACTTTTATATCCTAAGCTTGGCCTAGAGAAACGCTTTTCTCATCCTGCACTCAGCACCTACTGAGCAACTGAATCTGCCACACCTATCAGACTGTACTATTTTAATGAGAGTATCAAAGACGTACTCTGCTCCAAATTCTAGGAGGCAGTATTAAAAATATAATATAAAATAAAACAAATAAAATGAAATTGAAAAATGGGCGAACAATTTTGAGAAGAGACAATTTGATTAGACCATGGATAATATCTTTCTCATTACAATGTATAATGTTATATATTACTTAATATCACAATTATAATTATAGGAACCTTTTGGAACTAAAGCAGAAAATATATATCTTTATTTATTTTATTTATTTATTTATTTATTTATTTATTTATTTATTTTGAGACAGAGCCTCAAGCCATTGCCCTGGGTAGAGTGTTGTGGCATCACAGCTCACAGCAACTTCCAACTCCTGGGCTTAAACAATTCTCTTGCCTCAGTCTCCCAAGTAGCTGGGACTAAAGGCGCCCATCACAATGCCCGGCCATTTTTTGGTTATAGTTGTCATTGCTATTTGGCAGGCCCAGGCTGCATTCCAGCCCACCAGCTCTATTGTATGTGGCTAGTGCCTTAGCCGCATGAGCTATAGGCACCGAGCCTATATATCTTTATTTTAATGGCAAATAAGTTACAAAATTTTGTTGATGAAAAATAATAAAAAAATGCTACAAAATTATTTTTTGCTCAATAGTAAGTTGAGAGATTTTAGAGTTTGTTTTTTTTTTTTAACTTCCTGTAGAATTTTTTCCAGGATTTGGCTAAAGCAGCAGGTCTTAAGCTATATAGTCTCCAGATTGCTCTGTAACATTCTTAAAAAGTATTGAAGACCACAAAAGCTTCCTTTATTTAGATTATATCTAATAATATTTACTGTACAAGAAATCAACTTAGCAATTTTTGAATATTTATTATTATTTATTTTAAAATAATGGTCACCAGAGAGGCCCAAAGGAAGTACTTCAAAGGTAACTGTAGTGATATTCAGTAATGAAGTATGTAGCATTTTTTCTAGGGTGAGTTCTTGAACTTAATTGTCTAAATCTCAGATTAACAAGACATTTACAGGTTGGGCACGGTGGCTCATGCCTATAAGACCAGTCTGGACAAGAATGAGACCATAGCACTCTACCCAGGGTGACAGAGTGAGACTCTGTCTCAAAAAATAAAATAAAATAAAATAAAATAAAATAAAATAAAATAAAATAAAATAAAATAAAATAAAGACATTTACTCAGGGACTGAGATAATAAAATTAATAATTATTACTGTTTCATCAAAAATATTCTTAAGAAAAACTAGTGGGCTGTTTCGCTTTGTTTTGTTTTGTTTTAATGTACTTGGCTAGCAATGCAGATCACAAGAACTACCTCAACAGTCTGGTGCCAGCCACTACCTTAATCCTTTCAAAGGCCCCGCTATTTTACCACCACTGCTCTTACACCTTCAGTATCAGACATTAGTGAAAAAGGCAAATGTGTGTTAATATTACCACAATGACAGTTTTGAGTCACAGATCTCCTGAAAGCTACTCAGAAATCCTTAAAAGGCCATAGATCATACTTTTAGAGACATTCTCCTATGATATGGTTCCCACTTTTCACATAATATTGGCTTTTTGGATAAGGACAACTCCAGCAAGGAACTGGACCAGAATTGAGGAAACCCCAGTTTGATAACACATTTGTCTCCCTCCAACCATAGTCTCAAGGAACTCCTGCCTTCTGAGCTTTTCCTCGTAATCTCAGATGTGTATCCAGGAAACTGATTTCCAGCTGTTCAAGCACAGAGAGGGGATAAGAAGAGAGAGGATGAGAAACAGTATTTGAAGGGAGTTCCTAGGAGGGATGGAGATGTTTAAGTGAGGAGATACTAAGTGAAGGTTTTCATTGAACATCTCAAATACATCATAAAGTAAAAAGCCAACCTACCTGCCAGGCACAGCGTGTCACACCTGTAATCCCAGCACTCTGGGAGGCCAAGGCAGGAAGATTGTTTGAGCTCAGGAGTTCAAGACCAGCCTGAGCAAGAGCAAGATCCTGTCTCTACTAAAGATAGAAAAACAGAGGCAAGAGGATTTCTTGAGCCCAAGACTTAGAGGTTGCTGTGAGCTATGATGATACCATGGCCCTGTACCCAGGGTGACAGACTGAGTGAAGCTCAGTCTCAAAAAAAAAAAAAAAAAAAACCCAAGCAAATAGACAAAAAAAGTAATTTATTAATCACCTTACTTCTGTGGTTCATTCACATTCTGCTATTCTTTGCTTATAAGGAGTGGAAACATTTATTAATGTTAATATATGGTTATCTTTTTTATTAAATCATAACTGTGTACATGATACATTTATGGGGTCCAGTGTACTGATTTGATATGTAATGTGAAATGCTGACATTGAACTGATTAACACATCCATCACCTCGCTTACTTATGGCTAAAATTTGAGCATTGCCTAAAAAAACAGCTGAATGTGGAAAAGTCATTTTGCATCCTCCTACACAGGCATAGCACATATTCCTCCTTTGGAAGACAGAGGAGATCAGAGGAAATTTCTTCATATCACATTTAGAAAAAATTAATACCCAGAAGACTGTGATACTCCATACACTGCCAATACCAACTTTCCAGAGACTGTCATGAGACGTTTACTACATATGGAGGGGAAAATTTGTCTTGTGTAGAATTACTCTTTATAGAAATATTGAGAGCTCCTATTTGATCCAGTCTAAAGCCCTAAAATACTCTAGCAGGTCTTTGGGTAGAGTTCCACAACCAATCTACCCACTGTACAGTATTGCAGTTCTTTTGCTCCATTGCACACTGGGAAAATGTCTGCAGACTCTCAAGGGAAATGCCAGGATTTGTAGTGTGTGTGATGTGGGATACATTCTAAAGTGGTTTTGCAGGCAGAGCATATTGGGGAATGACCATGGAGCCAAATAATAACAAAGACCCAAGACTTATAAATTCTACACAAAATTAAATTGAAGAATGAAAAGTTACAACACTAATGTGCCAAACTATTTCCTAGTTGTGCATAGCAAACATTATAATAATTCATTTAAATATCTAGTATATTCAAGTGTAAGCAGAAGTCTTGAGATGTAGACCATTCGGCCATAGAAAAGATGGAGACTTTACATCTTTTATGTTTACCTGGATGGAGTTGAAACATGTTCTTCTTAGTAAAGTTCCTCAAGAATGGGGAAAAAACCCCAATGTACTCAATACTAGTATGAAACCAATATATAAACAATTACACACCCAGGTGAATGATAAAACACAAATATAGTTCTGCAAAAGGGAGGGGAGTAGGAGAGAGAAAGGGGTGGGAGAGAAAGTGATTGGGAGGATCTCACCTAATGTGCACAATAAGCGGGTTCAGCATGCTCCCTGGGTGAAGGGCTGTACTACAACTTGAACTTTACCTTGGAAGTGAGAACAATGTAACCTAAAAATTTGTACCCTCAGCTCAGCGCCTGTAACTCAGCGGCTAGGGCGCCAGACACATACACCAGAGCTGGCAGATTCGAACCCAGCCAAACAGCAATGACAACTACAACCAAAAAAATAGCTGAGCATTGTGGCAGGCGCTTATAGTCCCAGCTACTGGGAGGCTGAGGCAAGAGAATTGCTTACGCCCAAGAATTTGAGGTTGCTGTGAATTGTGATGCCATGGTACTCTACTGAGGGCAACATAATAAGACTCTGTCTCAAAAAAAAAAAAAAAAAAAATTGTACCCTCATATTAATTTGAAATTAAAAAAAAAGTCTTGAGATTTAGGTGTCATGATTTCTGATACTATTTGTGATCTAAACAGCAACTTATTAAAAAACTTAGAGAAAAAGTTGCTTAATAATTGATGCTAAGTAACACTCAAATTTCATCCTTACAATTCCTTAAGTCAATTTAACTGACACAACTAGGGAAAGCTGATCTTACTT
>CAUYPK010033938.1:0-10480 GCA_963574355.1 Loris lydekkerianus
GAAAGGGGAGAGAGAGGGGAGGGAGGACGGGTGGAGGGAGGGTAATGGGTGGGACCACACCTACCGTGCATCTTACAAGGGTATGTGAAATTTACTAAATGTAGAATATAAATGTCTTAACACAATAACTAAGAAAATGTCAGGAAGGCAATGTTAACCAGTGTGATGAAAAACTTTCAAATTGTATATAAAACTAGCACGTTGTACCACATGATTGCATTAATGTATACAGCTATGATTGAATAAAAACCAAATAAATAAACAGGAGCAAAAATTTAGGAAAAAAACTCCATAAAAGACTAGACAATCACCTTGTAGAGCTATAGCAGAAGACAGAGGCAGAGAGGGATGGGAACCACATGTACATTGGACTCAAAGGGCTCATTGAGTCCCCAGCACAATCGGTGAAAGTTAACCCTCATCATGGGGTATTTGTGTGAAATTTCAGGATAGTGGATGCAGACAAAGGACTTTCTACACTTCCAGGTGTGAAGGTGACAGCCTGGTCATGTTTAGAATATTGGGAATCAAAATTGTTGCAGACATCACAATGGCAACACCAGAAGCTGCAAGGTGGTAAAGCAATGCTTCCAAAATCTGGAGGAAAATCACTTATAAACCAAGAATTCTGTATTAGTCGAACTATCAACCAGGTGTGAAGACTAAAACACATGTAAAATGTATATGTATACAGACTAAAATACATACACATGTTAAGAAAGAGAAAAAACTGTATTAAAATTGTAATGCTCAGTGCACACCAATAATGTGCGTTACCTTGTACATCATGTCTTGCATCTCTTGTAATTGTAGAAGTTAAACACGACTGGAGTATTACAATTTTAATACAGTTTCTACTTACTTAACATGTGTATACATTTTTGGCACCTTCTGTGTATGTTTTATTGAAACATACGTGTTTTTATAGTTCAAATAAAGGAAGATAAGAGGAATAACAGCTGTAGATTTGAGAATCATAACATTGTTTCTTAGCACTTTTCTCAGAAACCATGGACATTGGTTGGTTTGGGCTCCAATTCTGCAGAATTTGACTCTATTCTAGATGCTTAGTCATTGGGGGTGGGGGGTGTCACTATTCCAGCGGGGTTTTCTTTGTTTTGACCACAGAAATGATCAACTAGGGAAGCAATCTGGGGCTATGTGGCTGTCCAGAGGTGACATGCTGTAAATTCTTAGAGCCCCTTAAATCACAGGACAAGGCTGCCCCTTCTGTCTAGGGCAGGCCCTCAGCTCTCACTGGCTGTGGGCTAGGATTTGTCATTTGGCCACCGTGGTGATGCCTACTGAAACCTCTCCTACCCTGTCTTCCCGGCCACCATGGAGACAAAACCTCTACTGTCAAGAACTGCCACTCTGTACCGTAATTATCTGTTTGCCTGTCTGTCTCTATTCTTTTCTCCCCACCCCCAAAGGTAATGTCCTTGAGGGTAGGACTTGGATTGCATCTTGCTTCTCTCTGAATGCACTGCACCTAGCAGAGACAAACCCTGATAACCAGGGTCCTGGAAACAATCCATCCATTCACTTGTTCATTCACTCAATCACATATGCAATTTTCTAGGGTCTGGGGGCAAGAACAGGCAAATTAGGTGATGTTTTCTAACTTGTGTTCTAGTGGAGGGAAAACACAAGCTGAGATAAACAACACAGACACCAGGCATGTGCCCCCAGGGCCAGGACATGCTGCTTCACAGGAGAGCAGAGCACCATGTCCTTGTTGCTCATACCAGAAAGTTTAGCCATGAACAAGGATGGTCACTGTCAACTTTAAACTTGTCAGTGAGCTAGCCAAGAATCTTTCAACAAGGAATCTACCGTATATGCTCGAGTATAAGCTGAGTTTTTTTCGGCACAAATTTGTGCCGAATAAACTCGGCTTATACTCTAGTATATACGGTACATGGGTGCAGTTCAGTGCAAACATGTATTGGTGTCCATGAGCCAACTACTGAGGGTGTAAAGATGCATGTGATTTGGCCCTGACCTTAAGAAAATTACTTGCTATTTCTCAGAAACAGACATAAAAGCATAACATTTTAATAAAATGTGGAAAGTGCTGACTGTGTTATAAATCAAAGTGCCGAGGGGCATATGGGACATGTAGAGAAGACTATCTCTGTCTGCCCTCATCAGGATCAGCTTTGCAATCAGACAGGAAAACTGGTTGTCCAGGATGGCCCATGACCCGGCACCATCTCAGCCCACGCAGCAGGGGCTGAGGCCTTGAGTACCTGGTAGTCCTTGTGATGGACTTAGCCTGGCAACAGAAATCACTGAATTTCTGGGTGTCAGGGCTCCTGGGTCCTCTGCAAGCCTTTAGAGCTGTCAACACTCCCAGAAATATTAACAGGTCTGGCCTTGGGCAGAACTGTGAAGTGGCTGCAGTGAATCTTCCAAAGAGCTCAGCCTCCTCTGCTCTTTTCCTGGTGCCCTCTCCTGGTGCTTGGCACCCCAGCCCCTGATTTCACCAGCTCATCCTATATTCTCCCACCTCTCTCCTTGCTCACATGTACCCATGCAGACACATCTTTAGGGAGAAGCGCAGGGTTCTGTTTGCACAACTGGTGTGCTCTTCAAGTGTGACCTGGATATGACAAATACCTGTTAAAATTCCACTGTCCCTTTCAAGTGTAGTCAGAGGAGAAGTTTTTTTTCCATCACCATCAGGATGGAAATTCTAGCAGTTACCATGACTATGCTAGTCTCACATGGAAATAGCAACTCTTAGTTATTGTTTGTAAGAAAAATTAATTCTTATTTAAATATTATTAAATTGTACTTAATATTGTTCCACTCAGATTTCTATGTTTTTGTTTACTGCCCTTGCAGCCCCAACCTGTGGGTGGAGTTCTCACCCTGGGGAGGAAGGGAGCGGGGAGTCCTCCCTCATTCCTTCTCCTTCCTCTCTCCACTTCTAGCTGTTGCCATTGACCCTTTTAGGCAGGAGGCAGGAGTGGAAGCATGTGGCCAGGGTTCCCATGAGACAATTGTGTGTTCTTTTGCCCTCGCTGGTGATTGAGGTGGCTGCTCACTGTCTGTGCAGGTGTGTAGGCTCCCTGCCAACTGCAGCTGCAACCCCAGGGCAGCACAGGTGTGGCATCCTCCCTGCCAGCTGCTCCCACTTCAGCCACCCATCACACAGACTGTCTGCTGTGAGGGCCACTAACTTTGGAAATAACTTCTTAGACAGGATTTCTTCTAAAATGTTCCAGGCTGATATTCCTCTTTCTTGTACCCTGCCCTTGTCCTAGCAGAATGCAGTAGCTTCCCAACTCAGGAGCAACTCTCTCTCCTCTGCCCCCTTCAGGCCAATGGCCAAGGTCTCAAGTGAAGCACCACTCACATCAATAGGATGGGAACAGTGTTCCCTGCCCCAGTGTTACACAGTGAACCTACTTACTTGTTGTCAGGCTTGTCCATTGTGCCTCTCTGACTCCCCCAGCGGGTAGTCAGGGCTCCTGAAGGTCTGGTGAAGCTGACTGTCCTTAAGTATGATGGGGACAAGTGACGCCCTCCATATCCTCCTTCAGAGAAAACAGCAGCCTTCTCCAAGAAGTCACTTTACAAATTTTCCCTGTGTTCCAGTTCTATAACTTAAGAAAACAGTCAGCCTTGTAAATTTGTCATCTAATTTATCCTTGGGACTTCTTATAATCATCATTTGAAAGTCTGTGACAAAGACCCCCATTTAACATTTTGTTACATGTACTTGTTACTTTGTTTTCACAGAAATAGAATTATCATTACTTTAGCTTGTCCTTTCACTCATCAACATCACAAATCATATTCCTAAAGGTGTGTGGGTAGAGATCTAATTCTTTTTTTTTCTGTAATTCATTTTGTACGTACAAGGCCTGACAAGTCATGAACTCATCTTAGAAAAACTGCCGCACACCTCATTGCTGAATATCAGTATGCTCACTTTTGAATCACTCCCCTAGGGACTATGTACTGACACCAGCACCTAGTCCACCCTTCAAAGCAATTTTGGAACTTTTTCTGGAATGGCCACCAGAGCTGTTGTTGTATGGCACAGAAATACACCCAATAATGAGCATCACTCAACAAGACACTGCCACACAACATGAACACTGCTGTGAGATACTGATATAAGGTTATGAAATCTTGTGGAGTTGCCTGTACAGAGCTGGCAGCACAAGAACATAATTGTCAGACCCTTATTTGCATATATAAATAAGTTCATGTAAATGGAAGGGCTGGGATTGGAGTGGACAAGCTAGGTACTTAAAAGACAAAAATTTAAGGAGGTACTCCCTTTGAGGGTCATGCCCTAGCAAATGGCACCTCATCATACTTTCTGTCTTATTAGGAGGGAGCACACTAGCTGTAGTTAAGAGCACAGATTCTGGAAGCAGACTGCCTAGTCAGCACACTGACTCTACCACTTTTTACCAGCTGCGTGGACTCAGGCAACTCCACTCTCTGTCCTGTTATAGCATCTATCAAAATGCGGTTGTAATAGTGCTTACTCTGTTGGTTTGTTGTAAGAATTAGATCAATTTTTATATATTCCTGTGGGGGTGAGAGAGAGAGAGAGGGAGGGAGGGAGGGAGATAAATAGAGGACATATTCATGTACTATGCATGTATGTGTATAGAGAGAAACTTACACATGTGTGTACATAGATATGCATAGTATATAGAATATATAGAGAAAATACAGGCCATTTTCTGTCTGTGGGAGCCACATATATCAATTCAGCCAATTGTGGGTTGAGAATATTTGGGAAATATATTCCACAAATTTCCAAAAAGCAAAAATTTGCATTTTCCACATGTCAAATACTACATTGAATCAACCCAATTGAAGTGATGTGTAGGCACTGTGTTAGTTTTCATAAGTAACCTAGAGATGATGTAAAATATACTTAAAGTGTATGGGAGGATGTGTTTAGGTTATATGCAAATACTTGAGCATTGTTGAGTTTTGATGTCTAAAAGGGATTCTGGAACAAATTCCTCACAAGCTATGTATATGGGGGGGGGGGGCAGAGATAAGATGGCTGACTGAAGCCAGCTTTCCACAGAAGCTCCCATCCAGAAGGAGAGTTAAGGACATAAATTTAGCAATTAACCTGGTGGATTAGAGCTGCATGAAGAGAGAAGGTTGAAGAATGCACATCAACTATGCTGAGGTGAGCTGCGACCACAAGGATACAAACAAAAGGTACAAAATCCATCACCAAGTGGACAGAAGTCCCCTCCCCCAT
This sequence comes from Loris lydekkerianus, assembly GCA_963574355.1. Classification (NCBI taxonomy): domain Eukaryota; kingdom Metazoa; phylum Chordata; class Mammalia; order Primates; family Lorisidae; genus Loris; species Loris lydekkerianus. The sequence continues at coordinate 5,252 of CAUYPK010033938.1, forward strand.
GAGAACGTCTCGGAGTGCCCCACAAACAAATGAGCAGAGTTCAAAGGTCCTCCCACTACACTCCAGGGGAGAGACCCTATAAAAACTAGACCTACCTCCCCTACTAGGGTGCTACAGAGTTCTCCTGACAGGCATAAAACTGTATAAAACTGTATATATTCTCTACCTATAATTCTGAGCTCCCAGCACCCCCCTCCATGCTCATTCTGAGGTCTGGAGGCCTGTCCCTCAGGAGTCCAGATTCTTGGGTGATTTCTCAAGGGGTGTGGACAGGGCCTAGACTGCAGCTGGTCAGTGCTGATTCTGTGGCACGAGAGTGAGGAGAGGATGGTCAGCTGAGAGGGAACCACACCGGAGCAGTGGTGCCCTGAGGTGCAGAGTAGCAGCTGCTTTTTGCAACAATAGGGCGCATTCCTGGGTATTCTGAAGCCATACCCCCGTCTCCTTGGGCAACCAGAGGAGGCCGGGCATTTTCTCAGGTGGCAATGACCGTGGAACATATCTGTGATGGAAATGCAGGCCCCAGGAGTAAAGGGTGTGCCTGAGGCAGTACTGGGCTGGGTGGAGTGCGGGGACTAGAAAATGCATGTGCAGAACCAGGAAATTCCCAGGGTGGGGCTGACCCAGAGGAGCACTTTACTGAGCCTAAGATGCACCCGACCCTCAGGGGATCATCAGCCTATAAACAAAGAAAGGAAGGAGGCTAAAACTGACAGCTAACCAAATACAAACCTGCAGGAGCAAAGACAAGGGCTGAGGCACAGGCTCTGCGAAGTCAAAACAGCTTCTCTTCTGGAGGTGAATTTAGCAGGGACAGAAAGAAATTTCTGCAAAGTTGTTCTGTTCTGTTCTGTCAGTAACATCAATCAGGGGCGGGGCTGGAACTGAGTGAACACCCCCCAGCCTCCATCAAGCACCCGAGGTTGTCAGGCCTCACCTCCCCCTGCTGGATAGAGGCAGAGTGCAGTGGCCTGGCTGAGCAGATATAGATTTCCTTGTGAATCAGGCAGGTGCAACCCCCTGGAGTATCTGTTCAATACAGGCAAATGGGTCACAGCCCTGTGGGGCTATCAGTGACTGGGTGTGACAGAGTTACAAGGTGGGGAAGGAGGCATCAACCTTCCCAGACTAATCTATTTGCTAGGTGGGTCCTCCTGACTTCACAGAACACCAGAGCAAGTCATATCTGAGTTGTCACCAGACCACTGCGATCCAGTTGCCAGAGACCTTTTAAACTCTCCCACCTGAGAAAGGTGCTGACTGAAACAATTGATTTGGACATTTTCAAAGCCCGAGGACTATCCAAGTGGTGCCCTGGTTGTGTGGTTGTAGGAAGGTTTGATTTTCCTTTTCCAGATGTTGCCTGTGGGGGGTGGGGTGACTTAATTGCTGGTATTTATTCACAGCTCAGACTTCAACCAAGACTAACTGTTTCACTAGGGTCAGAGACCAACTGACAGAACAAGACAGAACCACTTAGCCCCACCACACCAAACAGGTCCCCAGTTTCTCAGGCCATAGCACTGTATGAGTCCTCCACAAAACTCCAGGGGAAAAATCAAATGGTGTAAAATAATCATGGGGTGGAATCAGCAGAAAAACTCTGGTAACATGAATAACCAGAATAGATCACCCTCCTCCCCCAAGGACAGATATAGCAGATGAAACTGAAGATCCCATTCATAAACAGCTGGCTGAGATGTCAGAAATCGAATTCAGAATTTGGATTGCAAACAAGATTCATAGAATGGAGGAAAATTTGGAATTAGAAATTCGAGGAGCAATTCAAAAGGCAGAATTAGAAATTCGAGGAGAAATTCAAAAGTTGTGTCAAGAATTTAATGAATTTAACACAAAACCACCAAAGATTTTGATGCACTGAAGCAAGAATTTGCAGCCCTCAAAGATCTGAAAAATACAGTAGAATCCCTCAGTAACAAAGTGGAGCAAGCAGAAGAAAGGATTTCTGACATTGAAGACAAAGCTGTTGAACGTTCCCAAACTCTCAAACAGGAAGAGAAATAGAGAGCAAAAACAGATCATTCTCTCAGAGAGCTCTGGGATAATTCAAAGAAGGCTAATATCCACCTCTTTGGAATCCCTGAAAGTGATGAAGTGGCTTTGCAAGGCACAGAGGCCCTTCTCCATGAAATTATGAAAGAGAATTTTCCAGACATGCCAAGAGATTCTGAAATTCAGATGGCAGACAGTTTCAGAACCCCAGCATGACTCAATCTGAATAAGACTTCCCACAGGCATATCATAATTAACTTCACTAAAGTTAATATGAAGGAGAAAATTCTGAAAGCAGCCAGACATAAGAAATCCATTACCAATAAAAGGAAGACTATTAGAATGATTGCAGATCTCTCTGCTGAAACTTTTCAAGCCAGAAGAGGGTGGTAATCAACTTTTAATCTCCTAAAGCAAAATAACTTTCAACCCCGGATCCTGTATCCAGCTAAACTGAGTTTCATTTATGATGGAGAAATTACATACTTTAATGACATTTACATGTTGAAGAAATTTGCCATATCCAAATTAGCTCTTCAGGATATTCTCAGACCTACCCTCCATAATGACCAGTCCAATCCTCTACCACAAAAGTAAACTCACTCAGAAACTTTTGATAAAACTCCAACTTCCACAGTGGCAAAAGGATCAAATGTCCACTGGACATTCAAAAAACTCAATACCCCAAATTTTACCAGACTTATTAATATTCTCCATTAATGTGAGCAGCTTAAACTGTCCTCTAAAGAGGCACAGGTTAGCTGACTGGATACAAAAACTTAGGCCAGATATTTGCTGCATACCAGAGTCACATCTTACCTTAAAAGATAAATATAAACTCAGAGTGAAAAGATGGACGTCCATATTTCAGGAAATGGTAATCAGAAAAAAGCAATTCTATTTACAGACACAATAGGCTTTAAACCAACAAGAGTAAGGAAGGCCAAAAATGGTCGTTTCATATTTGTTAAGGGTAATACTCAATATGATGAGATTTCAATTATTAATATTTATACACCCAACCAGAATGCACCTCAATTTATAAGAGAAACTCTAATAGACATGGGCAACCTGATTTCCTCCAGCTCCATAATAGTCGTAAATTTCAATACTCTTTTGGCAGTGTTGGATAGATCCTCCTATAAGAGGCTGAGCAAAGAAATTTTAGATTTAAACCTAACCATCCAACATTTGGATTTAGCAGACATCTACAGAACATTTCATCCCAACAAAACTGAATACACATACTTCTCATCAGCCCACGAAACATACTTCAAAATTAATCACATCTTAGGTCACAAGTCTAACCTCAGTAAATTTAAAGGAATAGAAATTATTCCTTCATCTTCTTGGACCACCATGGAATAAAAGTTGAACTCAGTAAAAACAGGAATCTGCATACTCATACAAAAACATGGAAATTAAATAACCTTATGCTGAATGATAGCTGGGTCAGAGATGAGATTAAGAAGGAAATTGCCAAATTTTTGGAACAAAACAACAATGAAGACATGAATTATCCAAACCTCTGGGATACTGCAATGGCAGTCCAATAGGGAAATTTATAACTCTGCAAGCCTTCCTCAAGAGAATGGAAAGAGAGGAAGTTAACAACTTAATGGGACATCTCAAGCAACTGGAAAAGGAAGAACATTCCATCCCCAAACCCAGTAGAAGAAAAGAAATAACCAAAATTGGAGCAGAATTAAATGAAATTGAAAACAGAAGAATTATACAACAGATCAGTAAATCAAAAAGTTGGTTTTTTGAAAAGGTCAATAAAATAGATGAACCTTTGTCTAACCTAACCAGGAAAAAAGCGTAAAATCTCTAGTCTCATCAATCAGAAACGACAAATACAAAATAACAACAGACTCCTCATAAATTCAAAAAATTCTTAATGAATATTACTTTATTCTCAGAAATATGAAAATATAAAGGAAATTGACCAATAATTGGAAGCACATCACCTTCCATGACTTAGCCAGAATCAAGTGGAAATGTTGAACAGGCCAATATCAAGTTCTGAAATAGCATCAAGCATATGAAATCTTTCTAAAAAAAGCCTGACAGCAGATGGTTTCACATCAGAAATCTACCAAACCTTTAAAGAGGAATTAGTACCTATAGTACTAAACCTGTTCCAAAATATAGAAAAAGAAGGAAGACTACCCAAAACGTTCTATGAAGCAAACATCACCCTGATCTGCCAAACCAGGAAAAGACCCAACAAGAATAGAAAATTATAGACTAATATCATTAATGAATATACATGCAAAAATATTCCACAAGATCCTAACAAACATAATCCAGGGACACATCAAACAAATTATACATCATGACCAAGTCGGTTTTATCCCAGGGTCTCAAGGCTGGTTCAATATATGTAAATCTATAAATATAATTCAACACATAAACAAATTAAAAAACAAAGACCATATGAATCTCTCAATTGATGCAGAAAAAGCTTTTGATAATATCCAGCATTCCTTCATGATCAGAACACTTAAGAAAATTGGTATAGAAGAGACATTTCTAAAACTGATAGAGGCCATCTACAGCAAACCCACAGCCAACATCATATTGAATGGAGTTAAATTGAAATCATTTCCACTCAGATCAGGAACAAGACAAGGCTGTCCATTGTCTTCACTGCTTTTTAACATTGTAATGGAAGTTTTAGCCATCATAATTAGGGAAGAAAAGGTGACCAAGGGTATCCATATAGGGTCAGAAGAGATCAAATTCTCTTTGCAGATGATGTGATTATGTATCTTGAAAACACCAACGATTCTACTACAAAACTCTTAGAAGTGATCAAAGAATACAGCAGTGTCTTGGGTTGCAAAATCAACACTCATAAATGGGTTGCCTTTATGTGTACCAACAATAGTCAAGCTGAAAAAACAGTGAAGGACTCTATTCCATTCACAGGAGTGCCAAAGAAGATGAAATATTTGGGAGTTTATCTAACAAAGGATGTGAAAGATCTCTATAAAGAGAACCATGAAACTCTAAGAAAAGAAATAGCTAAAAATGTTAGCAAATGGAAAAACATACCATGCTCATGGCTGAGAAGAATCAACATTGTTAAAATGTCCATACTACCCAAAGCAATATACAATTTTAATGCACTCAAGCTCCACTGTCATAATTTAAAGATCTCAAAAAAATTATACTTCATTTAATATGGAATCAGAAAAAATCTCGAATAGC
>CAUYPK010033940.1:0-37894 GCA_963574355.1 Loris lydekkerianus
GAACTGCAACCAAAAAATAGCCGGGCGTTGTGGCGGGCGCCTGTAGTCCCAGCTGCTCGGGAGGCTGAGGCAGAAGAATCGCAGAAGCCCAAGAGCTGGAGGTTGCTGTGGGTCCTGTGACTTCACGGCACTCCACCGAGGTTGGTAAAGTGAGACTCTGTCTCTAAAAAAAAAAAAAAAAAAAAAAGGATATGAAGAGCAATTGACAAAAGAGGAAAAGCAGGCGGCCTATCAGGAGATGCTCAAACCCAACAATCAGATAAGTGCAAATTAAAATTACAAGATGCAGTTACACCTATTGGATTCTCAAAAAATGTACCAAGCAAATGATGCCAAGTATAGCCAGAGGGTGGGGATCCAGGAAACTGATACACTGTTGATGGAAGTGCAGACGAGTTCAGTTGTTCTGAAGAACAATCTGGCAGTACCTGGTATATAAGAACAAGCTCTCTGCCTCTGCAGTTCTGCTCCTGAAGACTAGATTAGATAGATGAGTAATGAATAGAGAAAGCTAGAAGACCATCCCAAAGGGCTTCCCATCCAGGTCCACAAAGAGACATGCTGAGATGTTCATTGCACCGTTATGCGTGGAGGCAAGCTGGTGTCCACGCCCGGGACACAAACACTTCAAAAGAGGTGTCAAACGCACAACCACATGGACATGTCTTGAAAACAGCTGAGGGACAAAACTAAGAACTAGTGAGATGCATGTAACACTTGCATTACATAAAATCAGAAAGTAATGCACCATGCAAGAATATCTACTATTAAAAAATAGATATATTAAACATATACATCCATACATAAGAGGCATCTTGCGTGGATCAGTGACAATAACCGTGCCAAGAATTGAGAAGTCTGGTATACTCTTAGACTTTACATCACTTTTCTATAGACCAAACTATTAACTCTTTCCTACCTTTATTCTGTATTAAAGTTAGTTTAAAATTGCATGTTATTTTTTTCTGTTATTGTTCTAGGAAAAACTATTTCACTGTGTTTAGGTGAAATCCCTCTTTTTTTTATTATTTAGTTTTTATTTCATAATCATAAACTTAACCCTGCAATCCAGCTAGACATGGAGAGGAATAAGGAAAATACGCAACTCAAAGAACTGCAGTGAGAGCACAGAGATTACAGGATATCGTGAGCAAATGGGGTACTGAGGTGCTCCCCTGAGCTGCAGAAGGAATGGTTTGGTGATTAAAACATTATGTCTAATTTATTACAGCTGTCCACAGTCAGTAATGGCGAGCTTCTTGCTGGTCCTGCCATTCTTGGACCCAACGCGCTCCCTGGCTTCCACAACATTCACGCCTTCTTTCACCTTGCAGAAGACCACAGTCTTGAGACTACACCACCTACAACCACTCAGTCTTGAGAGTGCAGATGAAAAACTGGGAACCGTTCGTGTTGGGTGCAGCATTTGCCATGGACAAGATGCCAGGACCTGTATGCTTCAGGACAAAGTTTTCATCTTCAAATTTCTCCCCGTAGATAGACTTGCCACCAGTGCCATTACGGCGTGTGAGAAGTCCCCACCCTGGCACATCAACCCTGGAATAATTCTATGAAAGCAGGAGCCCTTATAACTAAGTCCTTCTTCTCCAGCACTCAGAGCAGGAAAGTTTTCTGCTGTCTTTGGAACTTTGTCTGCAAACAGCTGGAAGGAGTCGTGGCCCAAGGGCTCGCCGTTGGCAGCAATATCAAAGAACACACTGGGGTTGACCATGGCTGATAGCAGAGGACTGTAAGAAGTAGCTGTGTCTGCAAAGCCGAAATCTCTATTTTATTGGAGATGTTTGTGTCTGTTATTCTAGGATCACCACTCAGAAAAGTATCACGTACTTCCTATTTTGTACTGGATATCTGTATATAAACGTTTTTTCTCCAAATAAGATTATATAGATTTTTTTTTTTTTTTACCTTACTGCAATATGTAGATGAAGATTCTTTATTTATTTTTTATTTTTAGATAAAGATTCTTCATTAAATTTACTCTCATATGGATGGGAAAAATATACTGTACCATCTACTCTTCTCTGAGCTACAAATGAATAAGCATTTTCTGTGATTTGACGTTAGAATCACCATTTACATTTGGTTCAAAGAAGTAATGGGGTTAATTTTTGGCCGGGTGCTGAATTTCTTCTTTTGAATAACTGAGATCTTTAATGGAACTTTATACAGTCTTCTGTCCTGGGAGATTAACCAGGCCCCTTCCCTTCAAAGGAGGAAATTAGACCAAATCAGAGGTTGCCTGAGCCCCGTGAGTAAAAGGTCCTTTATGGACCCACTTTACTAGTCTTCTGATATCTCAGGCTACTTATTCTATCCCATTAGAAACTTCTAAAAAATGATTGAGAAGTCTAGAATGGAGATGTGTCTCCTCACAAATGAGAAGTAGCCCTTGGGCACGAAGGGACTTACGGTGTCTCCCAGTGAGCTCCATCATGAGGGCACAGAACTCCCCTCCTGCTCATTCCCAGTCCCCATCTGGCCTTAATCATCCTCGTAAGAATGGAATACCTCGTATTTTCCTAGAGAAAGTTTCATAGATTCTTCACGCTAGAGGAAGAGGAGTAATTTGAAGATTTAATAAAAATCCATGAAAGGGGTGCATTGGTTATCTATTGCTATATGCCAAATTATCCCCCAATGTAGCCATTTAAAACAACAAAACAGGGTGGCACTTGTGGCTCAAAGGAGAGGGGCGCAGGCCCCATATATGCCAGAGGTGGTGGGTTCAAACCCAGCCCCGACCAGAAACTACAAAATAATAATAATAATAAAATAAAAATAAAAATAAAACAACAAAACATTTCATTAACTCACCATTGCTGAGGGTCAAGAAGTGGCTTTATCTGGATGCTGGTGGCTCAGAGACTCTCAGAACATTGCCTTTAATTAGTCAGCAAGGGCTGCCATCATCTGAAGGGGCTAGAAAACCTGCTTCCAAGCTCACTCACGCAGCTGTTGGCAGAGGCTTCAATTCCTTCACCTTATGGGTCTCGCCAGTCACAGATCAACCAGGTACGGTGCAGGGAGAGACAGAGGGTGCTAACGCAGTCTTTGGAGGAAATGTATAGCTCTAACTGCCTACGTTAAGAGCTTAGAGGGGTATAGGGTTAGAACTCTCCCTTTCTCTCTCAGCTCAACTCGTCTCTATCTCTGAGTGTCCACTTCATTCCTTCTCCCTAGAAAAAGGCCTTGCCTTCATAGTAGAGGAGATGACAGCCGACCACTCAGGTAGAAGGACAGCTTCGTTCTGTGTTTCCATCTAGGTCAGGACTATCACTGGCCAAGTTGATAGTCTTGTTTATCCCTATGGCCAAGTTGCTTATCCCTATGGCCAACTGGGCCAGTTATTTATTTATTTTTTGATACAGAGTCTCACTCTGTCACCCTGGGTAGAGTACTGTGGCGCCACAGCTCACAACCCACCAACTCTTGGGCTGAAGTGATTCTCTTGCCTCAGCCTCCCAAGTAGCTGAGACTCCAGGCACCTGCCACAACGCCCAGCTATTTTTTCTAGAGATGGGGTCCCTCTCTTGCTCAGGCTGGTCTCGAACACATGAGGTCAAGCAACTGACCCACCTCAGCTGCCCAGAGTGCTAGGATGACAGGCATGAGCCACCGCACCCAGCCAATTTTCCAACTTCTTATAAAAAATTACTGCCATCCTGTATCTTTCCATTTTTTTAATCTGCACAAATTGTTATTCAGAAAAATCAGAACATTATCACACCTGACAGAAACCCTGTATCCGTTAGGAACCACTCCCCATTCTCCCTCCTTGGCCTTCAAGTCCTAGGCAACCACTAATCTACTTGTCTTGTAGACTTGCCTTTTCTGGACATTTCCTATAAATGAAATCACACAATGTGTGGTCTTTAGTGTTTGGCTTCTTTCACTTAGGGTGTTGGCAAGGTTCATCCATGTAGAATTCTTCATTCCTGTTTAGGGCTGAAATATTCCACTGAATGGATATACCACATTTTGTTTACCCCTTCACTGACTGATGGACATTTGGAATGTTCCCACTTATTCTCTATTATGAATGATGCTGCTGGGAACACTGTAGACAAGCCTGTGTGTGTACATTCGTTTTTAATTCTCTTAGGCATATACACTTTGGAGTGGAATTGCTGGGCCACATGGCAACACTACATTTAACTTTGTTGAAGAACTGCCAGACTTCCAGAACAACCACATCATTTTCCATTCCCCTTGGCAGTGTGTGTGAGGGACTGCTGCACATCCTTACCAGCACTCATTGTTTTGTATCTTTTTTTATTATAGCCATGCTAGTTGGCATGGAGTGGTCTCTTGCTGTGGTTTTGATTTGCATTTCCATGATGAGTAATGCTTAACAAATCTGATACTCATATGCTCATTGGCCATTTGTGTATCTTCTTTGGACAAATGTTGATTCCTCTCTGTCATAAGTTGATTAGTCTTCTCAAAAAAAAGTATGTGTGTTCACAAATATAAGGTCACAAGTAAGGTGTGTGACCTTATTTGGAAATAGGGTCTTTGCTGATGTTCAAGTGAGGTCACACTGGTAAGGTCACATGGATAAGGGTGGACTCTAACTCAAAAGGACTGTCGTCCTTAGAAAAAAATGGAAACTTGGACATGGACGCACACAAAAAGGAGACTGCCATTGAAAGATGGGGAAAGAGACTGGAGGGATGGGTCTATAAGCCAAGGAATGTGAGAATCCCCCAGAATCCAGGAGAGAGGCATGGACAGGTTCTTCCACAGAGCCTTCAAAAGGAGCCAACTTTGCCAACATCATGATTTCAAGCTTCCAACTTTTTTTCCTTCTTTTTTTTTTCGAGACAGAGTCTCACTATAGCACCCTTGGTAGAAGGCTATGACATCACAGCTCACAGCAACCTCAAACTCTTGGGCTTAAGCCATTTTCTTACCTTAGTCTCCCAAATAGCTGGGATTACAGGCTTCCGTCACAATGCCCAGCTATTTTTTTGTTGTTACAGTTGTCATTGTTGTTTTAGCTGGCCCAAGCCCGGTTCAAACCCCCCCCCAGCATCGGCGTATGTGGCCAGCGCCCTACCCACTGAGCTAGGGGTGATGCCCAGGCTTCCAACTTCTAGAACTAAGAAGGGACGCCTTTCACAGTTAAGCTACCAAGTTGCTGGTAATTTGTTCCAGCCATCCTAGAAACTAATACAAGTTTACATATTCAAAGCGGAGTTTGTCACTTTGCTTCTTACAATGTTCTCCTCTAGTAACTTCCAATTCATTTAGGGTCATTGCTCTCCACCTGTTACGGGCTAAATTGTGTCTCTCCAAAATCCATATGTTGAAGTCCTAGCCCCCCAGTATCTTGTGACTGGAAATAGAGTTATTAGAGATGTAATTAGTTCAGATGAAGCCGGGAAGGTGAGCCCTCATTTAATTCGGATGGTGTTCTTATAAGAGGGCAAATTTGGACACCAACACACACATACACACACACACACAGAATGCCACGTAAAGATGTAGGAAGAGCTCAGGATGGTGCTTTTATAGGCTCTGGAACACCAAAGATTGCCAGCAAACCATCAGAAGCCAGGCAAGAGGCATAAAGCAGATCTTTCTTCTCGGGAGGAATCGAGACTGCTGACATGTTGATCTTGAACTTCCATCCTCCGGAACTATGAGACAACGCATTTCTATTGCTTGAGCCCCTCAGATGGTGGTACTTTATTAAAGCAGCCCTAGAAAACTACCACACCATCCATTCTCAGCCTAGGAGTTGCAGAAGTAAGTCATTATGACTTTTTCAGTCCGTATGAAAAGTCTTGGCATATCTGCACCATCTCTGCTCCCCGCCCTCTATTCCTGCTGCCACTATCTAGGCTTTGGGTCCAGTCTTCACACTGTTCTCCTGGCCTCTGCCCCCTCTTCAATCACGCACATATTCCATCTTCCACCAAAGGTACTGGAGGCCTCCCCCACCAAGCTGTGAGCTGCACTGGGCAGGGTCCTGTTTCTCTTGTGTATCACCATAGGTGTTTGGCACACAGTTATCACTTGACATCGTCCAGGGCTGTCAAATAGGACTGTAATTATCTGTTCATGATTCTGGAGTTAGAACTATGCCTATATCCCCAACCCTGTGCTGGGCCTGGTAAAGGTCGGCTCAGAATGGTGATGAATGAATAAATACATGCATGATGGATGCTGGGTTAATTCTGAGGGTGGAACAGATCTCTGAGAGCTGACCTCAGACAGAAAGTCCTCATGGGAGAGAAAGGGTGAACTGGGCTGTAGGGAAAGAGGAAGGCTCAGGTAAGTAGAGATAAAAGGGACAGATCCTGCAGAGAAGAGGGACAGCCCTAGCCAAGGGGCAGCAAAGAGCAGTCACTGAATGGGCCCCGCCTACTTTGCGCAGCAAGGAAGGAGGAAATGAGGCTGGAGATAGGGCAGTTGTGAAGATGGTGGAGGGTGAGGAAGGAGTTTGGACTTTATCCTATGGGTTATTGCAGTTTGCCAGAAGTCTGAAGTGAAGGTGGATTGTGCCGCTGGGGCTTCAGGTGGGACCCCTGGCAGCAGGGAGGAGGAGGAGACAAGAGGCCCAGGTAGGAGACTGCTGATGGATCCCGGTGCTGAGGTCTCTGAAAGACCTGGGGTCAGCGCAGATTCACCACTGTGCTACCTGGGACAATATTCCTATGATGAATCTCTTTGAGCCTCAGTTTTCCTCATCTGTAAAATGGGAATAATAAAACACCTTGCAGTCAGGGTTAGCGATGACATTTGTAAATCGCACAGCAGAGTTCTGATATACAACTTACACTCTGAATAAGTGATAATAACATCATCATCATTATTATGAATATCTTATGGGAGAGAGAAAACCACACTGACCTTTTTTATGTACTGATTAGGGAGAATTACTCTATCTGCACTTAATTTAGGAAGAAAGGATTTTTCCTTGAAGGCTTTATATTTCCTTACAGATACATTAAGGATAACCATCTTTGGTTAACGTCCAAACAGAGCCACCAAGTTTTACAGAAGAGAAGCAAAACCTTGAAGAATCACATTCTCCCCCAGGGTTGCTTCTGAGAACGGTTTCTGATCTGAAAATGCCATCCTGTGATCGATTGTATTAAAAGAGCTCTCTTTGGGAAAAAAAAATTTCCAAACTTTTCCCCTCTCCCACCACAACAATCATCAATACAGAAGATGTGCGTGGCCAAATGTGGTTTTTGTCCGCCACACACCAAGCAGTGGACACCAGCTGGGTGTGCTCTAAGTCAATTCCAATACTTGAGATAAGAGTCAGAATCCACAGGCTCCCTCTCCAAAACTGAAACTGTATATGAAAGTAACCTTAGGCCATAAGACAAGCACAACACTACAAGTCTGATTTCTACACAAGTATAGACATAGCTAAAAGTTAACCAGCCATTGTTTCATAGCTTGCCTTTCTGTAATTGCTTACTGATTAAGAGTCTCCTACCCTTGACTGGCACAACATGTGTGACTTTTCTAATCACTTCTAATGATAACATCGCTATTGTAAAACCTGAAACTGGTCTTGAGATACCTTCCTGACTCTGCATTTGGAGGAACTAATTGATACCAACTGGTCCATAGATGGACATTGATTCACCCTCTACCCATGGGATCCTCTACCCATGAACAGATAATTTCTGTTTCCCCGCACTATGAGTTAATCCCCCAGCCAATCAGCAGACCCAATTCCTTAGCCCATAGTCTGCCAAATTCTTAGGGAGATATTTTTGAGAAATTTCTCTCATCTCCTTACTTGGTACCCAGTGATATTAAACTCTTTCTCTGGAAATACAAAGATGGGAAAAAAAAAGAGATAGAGAGAGATAAACTCTTTCTCTGGCTTGGCGCCTGTGGCTTAAGCAGCTAAGGCGCCAGCCACATACACCTGAGCTGGCGGGTTCGAATCCAGCCCAGGCCCACCAAACAACAATGATGGCTGCAACCAAAAAAATAGCCGGGTGTTGTGGCGGGCGCCTATAGTCCCAGCTACTTGGGAGGTGGAGGCAGGAGAATAGCTTGAGCCTAGGAGTTGGAGGTTGCTGTGAGCTATGATGCCATAGCACTCTACCCAGGGTGACAGCTTGAGGCTCTGTCTCAAAAAAAACAAAAACAAAAACAAAAACAAAAAAAACCTCTTTCTCTGCTGCAACCTCTCAGTGTATTAGGTTTTTCCTGGGCTGTGGGCAAGGAACTCAGCTAGGCGGTAACAAAACTATCCCCCCCCCTCACTTTGACACCAGCCCAAAGTCCAGGAACTTCTGACCTACTAGCCTCAAGTTGGGGTTCCCATGATGCACTCTATGGGTTAGATTAATGTGCTGGAGCACTCAAAGAACTTCCTAGTAAGAAATAAGAAACACACTTTCTAGTTTATTATAATGGATATTACAAAAGATGTAAATGAAGAGATGCACAGGGCGAAGTCTGGGGGAAGGGGCTTCCACTTCCCCCCTGGAAGGGCCACCCTCCAGGAACCTGCACATGTTCAGCTATCTAGAAGCTCCCTGAACCCTGCCCTGCTGGGGTCTTAGGAGGGTTTCATTACTTAGGTATGATTGACAACTATGTAGAAATGTGATTGGACAAAAAGTACCAGATCTAAACCCAGTAAGAACTGTCCAGATTCTTTCTGGATTCTCTATGTACTATTAGTTCCTCCAGGGTATGGAGCAGGACACCTTCTGGAATGAGGGAGGATAGAAGTTCTGGAGGCTGGGAAGTCTAAGAACGGGAGGCACCAGCAGATGCAGTGCCCGGTGAGGACCCACTTTCTGGTTCATAGATAGTAACTAACTGTGTCCTCCCATGGTGGAAAGGAAGAACACTTCATCCCCTTATAAGGGCACTAATCCCATCTCAAGGTCCCACCCTCATAACCTAATCACCTCCCAGAGGGGACCCCCTAAAACCATCAAGTTGAGGATTAGGTTTCAACATTATGACTTTCAGGGGGACACAAACATTTAGACCATAACAAAAGCTGTACCCCCAAAAGCAATATTACATATTCTTTTCTTTCTTTTTTTTTTGTTTTTAATTTAATTTTTTGTTTGTTTGTTTGCAGTTTGGCCGGTGCTGGGTTTGAACCTGCTACCCTGGGAATATGGGGCTGGCGCGCTACTGACTGAGCCACAGACACTGCCCCATATTCTTTTCAAGTACATACTAAATATCCCTAAAAAATCATCCAATATTAGGTTATAAGGAAATTTTCAACAAATCACAGAAAGGCAGAAATTCTACCTGCCACATCATTGACTATAATGTAATAAAATTAGAAAACCATAAAAAGATAGCAAAACAAATAGAACCATTGGAAAATTCAAAACTACCCTTCTAAATATCTGTTTAGTTAAAGAAGAAAACAAGACTGTTTCTGGAAAACCTCATTTTCGTAAATGAGTGACGATGGTCTCCCTATTGACACCTGGAACATAACCACCCTGGTATTCAGAGGAAAATGTACAGTAGGCTCAGCGCTTATAGCTCAGCTGCTAGAGCGCCAGCCACATACACCGGAGCTGGTGGGTTCAAACCTGGCGTGGGCCTGCCAAACAACAATGACAATTACAACAAAAAAATAGCCAAGTGCTGTGGTGGGCGCCTGCAGTCCCAGCTACTTGAGAGGCTGAGGCAAGAGAATTGCTTAAGCCCAAGAGTTTGACATTGCTGTGAGCTGTGATATCACAGCACTCTACCAAGGGGGGCATACTGAGACTCTGTCTCAAAAAAAAAAAAGAAAAGAAAATGTACGGTAGTCTTAAACACGTGCTTTAGAAAACAAAATTACTAAGTTTAAACAATTAACACATTCCACCCAAGAAGCTGGAAGAAAATAAAAATAAAATGGACCAGGGCTTGTAGAATTTTGACAAGACAGAGTTGAGAGGGAATGGTGTTCCAGGCAGAAGAAGTAAAAGCCCAAAGATAGAAAAGTGTTCAACATTCTGGGGAGTGAGCATGCTTTGGCTGAGGGTTGGATGTAAATGAGTACACAGCAGGAGATGCTGCTAGAAAGATAGGCTGATACTAAACTAAGGTGGCCCCTGAACACCAACCTAAGTTTGAACTTGATTCTGAAAATGGTCTTGAGCAGGGATATTGGAAGGTGGTCCTATCAGTAGTGAGCTAAATATTTTGGAACTATTGTATTTTGATTTCATGACAAAGCCTCTCAACTTGATCATCGCCAATTCTGTGCTTTGCAATTAACAAACAGCAAAATATGTGTTTTTTTTTTTTTTGAGACAGTCTCACTATGTCGCCCTGGGTAGAGTGCCGTGGCGTCACAGTTCACAGCAACCTCCAACTCCTGAGCTCAAGCCATTCTCCTGCCTCAGCCTCCCGAGTAGCTGGGACTATAGGCACCTACCACAACACCTGACTATTTTTTGGTTGTAATTGTCATTGTTGTCTGGCAGACCCGCCAGCTCATGTGTAGGTGGCTGGCACTCTAGCCGCCCAACTACAAGCTCCAAGCCAAAACATGTGGTCTTGAAATCAATTTTTTTATGGTTTTATTTTTTTATTAAGTCTTTTGTACATAGATAATCAATACATTTATGCCAATTTCAGTGCCAATTTGATTATTTGTACAAATTGGAGTGCGTACATCATACTAATCAACATAGCTTTCACCTCATTTACCCAATTATAGCATTAGGACATTTGTGTTCTACACATGATAGGCCCAACTTGTACTTGCAATGTGCTCCATAGTTGTGCAAGCTAGTACGTTCCTTTTGGAAGGAAGTTTGAAGAACACTCAGGGATCTAAATGTAGACCTGCCATTTGATCCTGCAATTCCTCTTTTAGGTGTATATCCAAAGGACCAAAAATCATTTGGCAATAAAGATATTTGCACAAGATTGTTCATTGCAGCTCAATTCATAATTGCCAAGTCATGAAAGAAGCCCAAGTGCCCATTGACCCATGAATGGATTAATAAATTGTGGTATATGTATACCACGGAATACTATGCATCAGTAAAAAAATGGAGACTTTACCTCTTTTATATTTACATGGAGGGAGCTGGAAAATATTCTTCTTAGTAAAGTATCTCAGGAATGGAAAAAAAGTATCAAATGTACTAAGTACTAGTGTGAAACCAATTTATAATAACTTGCATTTGAAAAGTTAAAACATATTATTGACCAGAATCTCTCTAGAAAATATGTAAAATCAGCAAAGTATGCCTTATAATATTGAAAACAAGTAGGATAACCACAACCTGTTTGCTGTGATCTTAGGTAACTGCTTTTACTGCTCTGAATCTACTAAGCTGTGAACAGACAATCATGACCATTTCGAGAATCCGTATGACACTGTTGTGAGTATTACAAAAGCTGACACTTTGGCTTAAATATTGCTTTGTTGGGGAAGCTGCATCTCAGCCCTTGGACTGGAATAGGTGGGTCATACACTCCTGCAGTTCTGTGTGTACATTCTTAAGACATCTCTCCACTTGCCGTTGATTAATTACATGTCATGGTATGATCAGTGCCTACTTTCCTTACAGAATGTAAGATACACCAGGGAAAGGATGCTGCCTGCTGGTTCATAAGCTTGGTATATTATGGTAGAGCTCAAGAAATATTTACTGATGGACTAAACCCCCTCCCCCCCAAGCAGTACACTGATTCTGTAACTAGCACCTGGGGTCATAGCTCTGCAGGAATCAATATCTTCCTTTGGTCTCTCTTTTCTCCTTCCATACTTCCCTTTATTCTCCATTAAAACTTCTCTTTTTTCTTTTAGCCATTTGCCCTGCTTGCCAAGCTGGGTCCTCCTGCTGCCTTCCAGTGTTCTCAAGCTCCTGTTCCACCCTCCGCCTAGATGAATATTCTCTTCTCAGATCAGTCACAACCTCTACTCCCCAGACTCACAAAACCCATCCCTGTTCATCCTGGTCATGACATCAGAATAATTTGGAAAACTAACAAAAGGTTGTAATGAAAAATAGATAAAAGATGATAAGGGATCAAATACCTCAATGTGTCATTGCTCCTAGAAAACATAATTATAATTTAAAAATATGTTCAAGTACTTTACTGCAAATTGCTAAACATAGCTGTTTAAGATAAGCTGACCTATGTTTATGAACACATCTTAAACAATTTGGCACATCTAGCCATGTAAAGGAACCTGGGTGGCCTAGACCCTGCAGGAATGGCGCACAATGTTTCATGTTTACTGGTGTCCATGTCTTTGGGTAGGGTGGACAAGTTGAACGATTGACCCCAACCAACTCTGGAGTTGGATATATAATTTTCTGTGGCTGGTGGGATAAAAGAAAATATGGCACAAACATACAATGCACTTGCAAATTGGGACTTGCTTGAATTCCTGTCCGTGGACCCTGGAGTCAGCATGAGAATGAGGCCAGCCCTTCCTGCGGGAGGCCACATGTAACCCAGTCTCCTATCTCCCCAGGCAACAACCGGCCCATCTCCAGAAGCAGAGCTGCTGAGCTGACCAGCAGCTATCCACATAAGTGAGCCCAGTCAAAATAGACAGAACCACCTGGTTGAACTAGACCCAAAGGTGCCAACATGAAGAAAAGGTTGTTGCTCTAACCTGTTAGGTTTTGGAGTAGACAGCTACACAGAAAAAGCTACGTAACAGCAAAGGCCTGGTTAGCATCCCATACCTTGCATCTTCAGATGCTCGTCAGTTTTTCTCTTTCTATTTTGGCTTCTTCAAATTTTCAAGTAACAATGTCTAATCTTGGTAACTATATTAGCTGTTATGGAATTGAGTGTTAATTCAAAGGAGTCTTGATTGTGATACCACTATCTGGTTGAAGGCCTGGAACATTTTCAGTGGCAGGAAATTACACCAAAGAGGTGGCTTTATGTACCATCTCTTAGTATTATTTAGTGAGGATAAAATACATTTGAAAATATAATTTGGCCATTTTTTGGCCCAGTCTGCTTGACATTTTAATAAGCTTTAGCTACAACAATATATCCTTTTTAAAATGAAAGACATTATTTCAGAAAAATCATTCAAAAAGCATTCTTTTGACCTGAACAAGCACTGAAAATGCTAGGCCAAATATTTTTAGAAGCAGAATAGAAATGTTGCACTATTCCTCTCCTCATTGTGAATTTCCCAGTGGTTGCTATGCTCTTCAATGAGGGTAGAAAATAGAAAATATCAGTGAACTAATCCTGTTCCTGTTTTTAAATAAAGCAGTTGTGAAAGGAAACCACAGCTGAATTAATCTCCCTGCACTGTATCCCATGATACTCTACAACTGTAATTTAAATGGTAATACGTAAGTTTTACATGTTTAGTCAGTTTGAGTTAAGACTTACAGAGGAAACAACTTAGAAGGAAAACAACAAATCTCTAAATCCTAAAGCAACAGTCCTGTGACTCTCACAGGTGCAGAGACAGACTCTCCAAGATGTAGAAGGATCTTCCATCAGCAGCAGCCGTCACTCTATTAGCAATGAGGAAACCTATACTCAGGTGAAAGAGAGACAGGGTCCTGGTGTCTTTTAGCACCATGACAGGGATACTAGGTGGGAAGTGAAGATCTGCTTAGTAGACGATTTCTTCTCTCTGATACATCCATGCTTAGCCACTGCCTGGCTGGGTGCTAAGTGTTCAGTGGGTCTGATTCCACATTCACAGGTGCTCTGTGTTGGGGGTTCCCAACAGCAGCCCCAGGCTTTATGGTTTTGTAGGAGGACTCGCAGGACTCAGCATATAGGCATACTCATGGCTGTGATTTAGGATAGTGAAAGGATATAAAACAAAACAAGTGAAGGGAAAAGTCACATAGGGTGTAAGTCCAAAGGAAACTGAGCAAAAGCTTTCAGGGCCCTCTCCCAGTAAACTCACAGGGGCTGTGATTAATTATCCCAGCAGTGAATTATGAAAACACATGTAAAATGCTCTCTACCAGGTGTGATCTGAGAGATCAAAATAAATACCCCTTTATCAACTAGGACAGATCCTAGGGGTAAGGAAACCAAGTTACCTTTGGGTTGGGGGTTCAGAGACTGGCTGGCATAGCAAATTTCTAAATTCCTTATGACTATAAGAAAAACCACACTATTGCTAAACTCTCTTACAATAGGAGCTGTCAGGCTGATTTATAACCCAGATCACTACAACTCTGACTGGACATAGGACCAGCCCTACAAATATTCTTTTCTGAAGTGAGCTACTACAGACATTACAGCAATTTCAACCTCCTTACAGAAACTGTGCACAAACTGTCTTTTTGTCCTATAGTTCACCTTTCGATGGAACGAATGAAATTTTACTGCTCATTTTATTTTATTTTATTTTATTTTTGAGACAGAGTCTCATTTTGTTGTCCTCAGTAGAGTGCTGTGGCATCATAGTTCACAGCAACTATGGACTCAAGTGATCCCCCTGTCTCAGCTTTCTGAGTAGCTGGGACTACAGTTGTCTGCTGCAATGCCCGGTTATTATTATTATATTTTTTTAGAGATGGGGTCTCACTCTAGATCAGGCTGGTCTTGAACTTTTGAGCTCAAGCAATTTGCCCACCTTGGCTTTCCCAGAGTGGTAGGATTACATGTGTGAGCCACCACTCCTGGCCCTCCATCTCATTTTAATGCTAAAACCCTGCCCCAAAGTGAACATGGGATGTATGATACATACATGTTTATACGTTGTCCATGTGCTGGGCTCCCCTTATAAATACATATAGCTTTTACCCTAAACCTGCTGAAAATATATGATTCTCTAAGGTATGAAATCCCAACCTGCCCTTTTCCTCTTTTAAGAGAGAGCACTTTGGGTGCATGCTTAAGACTTTCTCTTCTCGGCTTGCAAACCTGATGACACCAATAAAGCTCTCCTGTCTATTATTCAGCCATCCAGGTGATCTTTGGGATGACACCAGGAAGCCCATCAGAGACTTGGTGCCTGAGTATTTCTTCAGTACCGATCACATAGGTGCCCTCTGACTGGTCTGTACTACAATTTCAGACTCCTGAAGGAAAGCAGGGGTGCAGCATAATGATCTTGTTTTCATAAATAGTTCAGGGACAAGCAGCCCTTCTAAACAAGGCAAGGTGGGAATCTTTCTAAAATACAATTTCCCAGATGCTAACTATGGCCAACTTTGCAAATAAGCTTTCTAAGATATGCAGTCTCAAGCTTGCTATATTAATTCCTTTCTGCAGAGGAGGTATTATTATCATTTCCATTTCAAAGAAGAGGAAACAGATGCTCAGAACCCAGGTTAGAAACTGGCAAAATTGAAGACTAAAAACTTCAAAACACATGCCTTTAATCACTGAGCAATGTATCACTGGCCTATATTTGCCTTATCTGCCAGATACACCATCTTACCCTTCCTAGGGGACCCAGTTAGTGAGGATGGTAGGTCTGATAATATAACTGGGAGATTCTGGAGGTTTCTTGGGTTCCCTCATGTCTTTTCAGAAAGACCCTTGCTGAGAAGTTATACATCTGTCACCCAGCTGGTGAGGCTGGCTACAGGACTGCTAATGCTACTAGAAGCCCCAACAGCATCTCAATAGAATAAAAACCCTTGCCCCTCACCACCCAGATAAAATAGGGGCGTGGCATACTCATTGCACTCATGAGATTCCGAAACACCAACTTTCTAACAATTAGATGGGTATCTTTCAGTATAGAAAGTTTGCCACAGGTTAAACGTTAGCCATTTCAAGAATTAATGTCAACTATATCCTCACCTCTATTTCATTATTAAACACACATGTGAACATTTGCCTGGTAGTTCCCAAAGTGTGCTCCTGGGAACACCAGCTATTTGAAAGGTAAATAAGGAGGGCAGTGCACTGGGAATTGATTCCTTATTCAAATAAGCTTTGGAGACAATGGATTACATAAGTTTTCTCTGTGGGATTTTTCAAAGTCTTTCTTAGGCTAATTTGTAGCCAATTTCCTAAAGGAAGATAGTAAATGTATCCCAGAATCCTTGTTTCTGAAAGTTTCTTGCAAAACTCAGAGGGAATATTGTTTTGATGCACAGTTTTGGTTTCCATATGCTCTTCTGTGGAAGGCGAGGTTTAGAAGTCTCACAAGAGATGCAAGGAAATACAGATGTCCAGATTCGAATGCTTATTTCTGCACTGACATCTTCATGCTCATCTTAACCCTCACCTTTTAGGGACAGGCAAGATATGAGTCTCCCTTAGTGAGTTATTCTGCTTTAAGCGCATGTCTAGTCTAAAGCTGCTAGGTGCAGGTGTCTCGTGCTTTAGGTTTCCATCATATTAGCAGGGAGAGTGGGCAGAGATTCAGGCAAGTGAAGCATCACCTGGTCCTATGCGAGTCAGGCAGGTTGGGTTGGTGGCACAGCACCTTGCTAGAAACCCATAGCAGGAAATAAAAGGATGAAATGTAACAATAGTATTATTTGAATGTATCCCCCAAAGTTCATGTGTTGGAAACTTAATTCCAAAAGCAATAGGTTGAGAGGTGGTATCTGGAAGAGGTGATTGGGTCATGAGGGATTTGCCCTCATGAATAGATTAATACCCTTAGGTCATGGGAAGTAGGTTAATTATTATAATAGTGGGGATCCTGATAAAAGGGTGAGTTTGGCTTGCTTCTTTTGTTTCTCTCTCTCTCCTTTGTCCTCTCTCTCCCTTCCCCTTCTGCCATGATATGATGCAACAAGAAGGTTCTCATCAGATAAACAGCCCCTCAACTTGGACTTTGCAGCCTCCAGAACCATGAGCCAAATAAATTGCTGCTATTCAAGAATTACTCTGTCTGTGGTATTATGTTAAACAACATGGAATGGAATAAGACATATAGTATACATATATTCACATTTGGGGGTCATATTTAAAAGACTGAAAAAAAAAAGCAAAACAAGATGGAATAAATGTCATGGTGGTTTCTGGAAAGCAGAATGTGGAGTTATTATAGAATTGGTCAGGGAACAATTTGGTTTCTCATACTTTTTTTATAAGTTGTGTATGAGGTATTTCTTTCCTATAGTATTTTAAAAGTAATTAATAATACAAACATTAAAATTAACATATACTAGAATGTATTAAAATAAAAGTATAGGTCCATATTTTGGATTAAGGTTCTGAAAAAGAAATTGATTTACTTGGTTAGCAGAATAAAAGGAAGGTTACTAACCATCATTTTTGAAATAATATCCAGATTAAGCATTCAATAAGAATTTAGGAAGGTGCTATCTTTGGCAGACACATCCCATGAGAACGTGGCCTTGCAAATAGAGCCAACCAATTTCATTTCATATCTTGCCTGGAAGATTGCAGTTCATAGAGATGAGTGATTATAAAGTTATTTGAATCATGAGCTGATTTTTAAATCTTGGGTGATTCTACCCTCATTTCTATTGTTCTACATTATTTACTAAACTTTTTGAGTGTCAACAACCCCCCTTTTATTCTGTGATAGCCACATCCTCTGAAAGCTATGGGCAGCTTGTGAAAGGAAGATTTCCTTTGAGAGTTGAATCAGATATTTACAATTGGACAAGCAGTTGGAGACATCTAAAGAAACTACAGGGGGTGGAGGCAAGATGGCTGACTGAAGCCAGCTTTCCACAGAGGCTCCCATCCAGAAAGAGAGTTAAAGGACAGAAATTTAGCAAGTAACCTGGGGGATTAAATCTGCGCCAAGAGAGAAGGTTGAAGAATGCACATCAACCCTGCTGAGGTGAGCTGTGACCCCAAGGATACAAACAAAAGGTACAAAATCCATTGCCAAGTGGATGGGAGTCCCCTCCCTCATGAGAATGGCCCAGAGTACTCCATAAACAAATGAGCAGAGTACAAAAGTCATCCTATTATATCCCATGGGAGAGACCCTCTAAAAACTGGATCTACTTCCCCTACTAGGATGCCATGGTGCTTCCCTGCCAGGCATAAAACTATATATATTCTCTAGCTGCAATTCTGAGCTCCCAGCACTCCCCTCCACTCTCACTCTGAGGTCTGGAAGCCTGTTCCCCAGGAGTCCAGATTCTCGGGTATTTTCTTGAGAGGTGTGGACAGGGCATGGACTGCTGCTGGTCAGTGCTGATTCTGCAGCACAGGAGTGAGGAGAGGACAATGGGCTGAGAGGGAATCACATAGGAGCGGTGGTGCCCCGAGGCACAGAGCAGCAGCCATTTTGGCAGCAATAGGGCTCACTCGTGGATATTCCAGAGTCACACCCCCTGTCTCTCTGCGCAACCAGAGGAGGCCAGGCATCTTCTCTGGTGGCAGCCGCTGGTCACTGGTGGAACAGATCTGGGATGGAAACGCAGCCCCCATGAGTAAAGGGTTTGCCTGAGGCGGTACCGGCCTGGATGGAGCGTGGAGACTAGAATATGCATGTGCAAAGCCAGCAGATTCTCAGGGTGGGGCTGACCCAGAAGACTGCTTTACTGAGCCGACGCATCTAGCCCTCAGGGAATTATTAGCCCAAACAAAGGAAGGCAGGGAGAGGCTGGAACTGACAGTTAACTGTGCTGCTGAAATACAAATAGCAGTGAGACTGGGCAGTGGCACAGATAGGCTGTGATTCTCTACCAGCCTCTCTTCTGCAGGGGAATATAGCCGGGACAGAAACAAATTCTGCCAAGTTGCTCTGTTCTGTCAGTAACATCAATCAGGGGTGGGGCTAAAACTGAGTGAATAGCCCCATCCTCCACTAAGCACCCGAGGTTGTCAGGCCTCACCTCCCCCTGCTGGATAGTGGCAGAAAGCAGCAGCCTGGCTGAGGAAACATAGATCTCCCTGTGATTCAGGCAGGTGCAAACCCCTGGAGTATCTGCTCATTGGAGGCAACTGGGTCACAGCCCTGTGGGGTTATCAGTGACTGGGTGTGACAGAGGTGTAAGGTGGAGAAGGAGGTATCAATATTCTCAGACTAATCTATTTGCTGGGTGGGTCCTCCTGACCTCACAGAGCAACAGAGCAAGTCATATTTGAGTTGTCAGCAGACCCCTAAGATCTAGTTGCCAGACAGCTTTTAAACTTTCCCACCTGAGACAGGTACTGACTGTGACAATTGATTTGGACCTCTTGCACTGGACTAATCACCTGAGGACTATCCAAGTGGTACCCTGGGTGTGTGGTTGTGAGAAGGTTTGAATTTCATTTTCCAATTGTTGCCTGTGGGGGGTGGGGTGACTTAATTGCTGGTATTTCTCCACAGCTGAGACTTCAACACAGAGTAACTGATTCACTAGGGTAGGATAGAGACCAGCTGAAAATAAGACAGAGCCACTTAGCCCCAACACACCAAGCATTTCCCCAGTTTCTCAGGCTGTAGCACTGTATGGGTCCTTGGCAAAGCTCCAGGGGAAAAGGTACAGACACTAGTCCCAGCTTTTGGGCAAAGGGTGGTTAATCACTACTTCTGGAGCCCCCAACCCAACTTCTCTTAATCCGCTCATCTAGTCAAATGGTGAAAAACAAACATAGGTCAGAATCAGTGGAAAAACTCCAGTAACATGAATAACCAGAGTAGATCAACCCCCACCCCCACCCCAAGGAAAGGTATGGCAGACACAACTGAAGATCTCATTCATAAACAGATGGCAGAGATGTCAGAAATTGAAATCAGAATTTGGATTGTAAACAAGATGAGTAGAATGGAAGAAAAGTTGGAATTAAAAATTCCACAAGCAATTCAAAAGTTGTCTCAAGAATTCAACAAATTTAAAGACAAAATCACCAATGATTTTGACACATTGAGGCAAGAATTTGCAGCCCTGAAAGATCTGAGAAATACAGAACTCCTCAGTAATGGAGTGGAGCAAGCAGAAGAAAGGATTTTTGACAATGAAGACAAAGCTCTTGAATGCTCCAATACTCACAAAGAGGAAGAGAAATGAAGAGTAAAAATGGATCATTCTCTCAGAGAGCTCTGGGATAATTCAAAGAAATCTAATATTTGCCTCATAGGAATGCCTGAAAGTGAAGAAGTGGCTTCACAAGGCAGAGGCTTCTCCATGAAATTATGAAAGAGAATTTTCCAGACAAACCAAGAGATTTTGAAATTCAGATAGAAGACAGTTTCAGAACTCCAGCATGACTTAACCTGAATAAGACATCCCCCAGGCATATCATAATTAACTTCAATAAAGTTAAAATGAAGGAGAAAATTCTGAAAGAGGCCAGAAGTAAGAAATCCATAACCTACAAAGGGACAAATATTAGAATGACTGCAGATCTCTCTGCTGAAACTTTTCAAACGAGAAGAGGGTGGTCATCGACTTTTAATCTCCTAAAACAAAATAACTTTCAACCCGGGATCCTGTATCCAGCTAAACTGAGTTTCATTTATGATGGAGAAATTAAATATTTTAATGACATTCACATGTTGAAGAAATTTGCCATAACTAAACCAGCTCTTCAGGATATTCTCAGACCTATCCTCCATAATAACCAGCACAATCCTCTACCACAAAAGTAAACTCAGAAACTTTTGATCAAACTCCAACTTCCACAGTGGCAAAAGGATTAAAAATGTCCACTGGACTTTCAAAAAACTCGATACCCAAAATTTTACCAGGCTTATCAAAATTCTCCATTAATGTGAATGGCTAAAACTGTCCTCTAAAGAGGCACAGATTGGCTGACTGGGTATAAAAACTCAGACCATATATGTGCTGGTAACAAGAATTTCATGTTACTTTAAAAGATAAATATAGACTCAGGAATGAAGAAATGGTCATCTATATTTCAGGCAAATGGAAATCAGAAAAAAGCAGGTGTTGCAATTTTACTCACAGATCCAATAAGCTTTAAACCAACAAATGTAAGGAAAAATACAAATGGTCACTTCATATTTGTTAAGGGTAATATTCAATATGATGAGATTTCAATTATTAATATTTATGCACACAACCAAAATATGCCTCAATTTATAAGAGAAACAATAACAGACATGAGCAACTTGATTTCCTCCTGCTCATAAAAGTCGGAGATTTCAACACTCCTTTGGAAATGTTGGAGAGATCCCCCAAGAAGAAGCTGAGCAAAGAAATTTTAGATTTAAACCTAACCATCCAACATTTGAATTTAGCAGACATTACAAAACATTTCATACCAACAAAACTGAACACACATACTTCTCATCATCCCATGAAACATACTCCAAAATTGATCACATCTTAGGTCACAAGTCTAACCTCAGTACATTTAAAGAAACAGAAATTATTCCTTGTATCTTCTTGAACCACCATGGTATAAAAGTTAAACTCATCAACAACAGGTATCTGCATACTCATATAAAAACATGGAAGTTAAATAACCTTATGTTAAATGATAGCTGGGTCATAGATGAGATTAAGAAGGAAATTACCAAATTTTTGGAACAAAATGGCAATGAAGACATGAATTATCAGAATCTCTGCAATACCGTAAGGGCAGTCCTAAGAGGGAAATTTATAGCACTGAAAGCCTTCCTCAAGAGAATGGAAAGGGAGGAAGTTAACAACTTAATGGGACATCTCAAGCAACTGGAAAAGGAAGAACATTCCAACCCCAAACCCAGTAGAAGAAAAGAAATAATCAAAATTAGAGCAGAATTAAATGAAATTGAAAACAAAAGAATTATACAACAGATCAAGAAATTAAAAAGCTGGTTTTTTGAAAAGGTCAATAAAATAGATAAACCTTCGGCTAACCTAACCAGAAAAAAAAGAGTAAAATCTTTAATTTCATCAATCAGAAATGACAAAGATGAGGTAAATCTTAGAATGGGTACAGGCTAAACTTACTAAATGCAGAATACAAATGTCTACATACAATAACTAAGAAAATGCCATGAAGGCTATGTTGAATATTGGGATGAAAATGTGTCAAATGGTTTATGAAGCTAGTATATGATACCCCATGATCATATCAATGTACACAGCTATGATTTAATAAAAAAAAAAAAAAAGAAATGAAGTGAATTTGGTGGATTGTTTTCAATTTGCTATCTGAACCATAGATAGATCATATTGAAAGCTCTACTTTAATGATAAGACTTTGTGATTACAATGTACAACTAACTTCTAGTTGTTCATATATTGTAGAGAAAAGCAAAAGCTCACACCATCTTGATGTTTACTTGTGATGGCCGAGCTCACTATAAAATTTTATTAATATTGTTCTGAAACTCTGTTTCCCTATGAAGGATGAATACTTTGAGATAAGAATTATGTTTTTAATAAGTGAATCTCAAGGTAAATAATGTTTTAGTAAGTTAGTCACTGTTTGGGAAGGAACAAAATACAAACAGATCCAGTTTCTCATGCAGAAATGGAGCTGAATAAAAAGCCACAGTATTGTAATTGAAATATGGCCAGTAGGGAGACCTTCTATATGGCATTTTCTACATGATCAGAAGAATATACTTGATTTCCCAGGACAAAAAAATATATATTTTTGTTTGATCAGTCATTGCACTGAAAAATAAAATTACCCCCATTTTTTAATGTTATATTCGTATGAAGAACAAAATTAAATATTGGGACATATCCTATCTGGAACCTAAAGTACAAGTTCAAGGGGTAGAAATTTGTGCCACTAAATTTTTCCCCAAATAAATTAGAATATTTTTTGTCCTGAAAACCTAAAATATTGAGAAGGATCATTTCAGTCAATTCATTTGAGAGTTGGAACACACTGTTTCCAGAGTTCTTAATTATTCTAGCAAACCAATTCTTGTCCATAACATTGCTTTATCTTTATATAAAGAAAAACTATGTATCCCCTGGAAGGAATTGGAGTAAAATATATTTCTATTTCCTTAGTCCATAAATTTATCATATAGCCATTTCCCTTGTTAAGCTTGGAAAATTTCAGACTTGCAAGGATTATATGAATTTCAGAGTTAAGATCATAATTTATTATTTTTTGATTTTAGTCCTTTACAATCTGAACCAACATTACTACTAGAGTAAGTTAAAAGTAGTGCTTTAATTTTAAAACTACCTGATCACTAATGTACAACTAATTTCAAGTTGCTATATATCATAAATAAATGCAATAACTCATACCACCTTGATGAAAAACCTTCATATTGATACTGAGGAGATGGCAGAATACAAGCCATCCTTGTAATAAATTTATTATCATATATTTCAGTGAAATCAATAGTGTAAGCTCCGTGGACCAAGTTTATCTATAGTGAGATCAGTACCCTAGGTGGTCACTAGCTTCAAACATAGGACCAATTTAAAAGTTAAAACTGACACTCTAATTAGTAAATTAATTAGAAGATACAATGTGTATACATACAACTGATGTCACTCTGTTAATTTTAAAACATAATTTTTCTGAAATAAATGCAAGCATATTCTCACAATGAGTATCAGCTACCTTCAATGAATCTGGGACAACTGAAATATAAATCTTATTTTATTGTTGCTAGGACTGTAGACATAGGTGGACTTTGGCACATTGAAATTTAAGGACAAATACTAGTATTAGCATTACCAGTAAAGCTTTTAGATTTCTTTCATATTCACATTACTTTTTGATCCTTTAAAAAATAAATTGCAGTAGGAGGATGCTGTATGCATATAATTGTTCTAATCCAAACCCAATTTTCAAAGGTAAGTAGGACAACTGAGGCTTCTTAGAAATACAACAAAAGGGTTGTATCTTTCATGTCTTATTATTTATAATGATTTGGCCAAAGACAGTGGAGAATAAGGTACCACTGCATTTGCAGTAACTCCAAATCTTTTTAAAAGCTAGAATCAAGATTTTTAAAATAAATTAAAAGGTGGCGTCTGTGGCTCAAAGGAGTAGAGCACTGGCCCCATATGCTGGAGGTGGCAAGTCAGATTCTGTCTCAAAGAAAAAAAGAAGAAAAAGGTAACCAATATGAACTGCATTTCAACCAAACCTTAATTTTTGCTTAAATGTAAAGATAGAATTTAAATAACATTTTTGTCTTAGTTTTTTTTTAACCTTAAAATAATTAAAAACAAAATTGTTCATAAGAAATATTTGCCTTTAGTGTTTCAAAATATATCAGGAAAATAGTTTTCGTGTATGTAAAAGAAGTGAACAGGAATACTGATTAAAATCGAACTGTGTAACAGGGCTCTGTTTGTATTATTGTGAATACAGCCATTAGAAATGATTCAAACCACTATTTCTTTAAGCATGTATTCAGAGCATAAGCCCTCAAATTTAACTAAATTGAGCTTAGTTTTCCTAATATGCCCTAAGTGTGAGCTTAGTCATTAACAGGTTAAAATTAAACATCAAATTATATGCTTGACAGCAAACCTCTGCTGGCAAGAACAAAATTTAGAAGCTTAAACATGTGTGGAATTGAAAAGATAAGAGTTTTCCCCTGTAGGTACATCTTTCAGGATGAATAAAAATATTTGAATAATCTTTTAGAAATATGTATTTATAGCTTTAAGCAAGTAGTCCCAAGATGCCTACATTTAGAGATACCAAAAGGGTACGGGGTAAAATAACTTATTATTTTAAAATGAGAAATATAGAAAGTACACACCCTATTCCACTTGCCTGTGAATACTGAATGTCCATTCTCATACACATGGATGAGTATGTAAATATATACTCATAAATATGCTTGTTTGCATGTTTATGTTGAAGAGCTTAATATAAATTGATATTGACAACTTCTGTGTTTCCTCCTCTTCTAAAAGTTTACAGTTTTAAGAGACAAATAATAGCCACATCCTTAAAGACTCAACAATTACCTACTACAGTAAGAGTGATCTTGATGGCACCGGGCTTACAATAACTGAGCTTGTTTCCTGGCTGACCCCTTCTAAGACTTTCATACCCTGGTTTGGATAAATGAAGTAAGCAATTATACAGCTTTAAGAAAGAAAGAAACAAGGAAAAATATTTCAAGTCTCTCTTGAGGGAAGAGAAATATACCACATGGGATGACTGACAGATCAAAGACAAAAAGGTAACACAGAATAGCCCCAGGCAATGCTTTGATTATTTAATAGTCCCTTTTTGAAAGTTTAACTTCCCTGTAGAGAATGCACCAAGCTCCTAGGAGACCCATATTTATAAGAGACTTGAGCACCTGAGTAGATTCTGCATAGAATTAGAAGATGCAAGGGATTAGTGTATCTATACTAACAAGCACTTATAACCATGCATGAAAAAATATAGTGTGCACATATAATGATCAGGCACTGAGCAGGCATTAGAGACACAAGAGTGAAAAAAGTCAAAATGAGTCCCAGAATTTCAGGAAGCTTATGTAAAGAGTTGGAGGGTGGAAGCTTCATAAAGGGTAAAAGCTGGAGAACTGGAGAGAGGCCAGTGTGATTAGAATCTGTTCAACTCATACATCAACAGCATGGATGTGTTCAAATGTCACCAAACTTTCCTTTCCTCTGAGAAGGAAGGTCCCCAGCTACCAATGGAATGAACATTAGATAAAATTTATAAGAAAAATAAGAAGTGTAGCACATACATAATAAAATGTTACAAACAGAAATGCTGAGAATGAGTGCCCTACAAAATGTAACTGTTTTATTAACTATTGTATGTATTTTGATTTATTATAAAACATGCTATTATATGTGTACAGTTCCATGTAAAAGTATCAAATGTAAATATCAATTTATTACATGTAAGATTTTGTAAAACACTGAGAATTATATAAAAAGATGCACAGCACATTGATAATTTAAAATGGCAAATTAATTGAGTGACTAGAAAATTATTAGATAATTATTTATCTTATCATACATTTTTTTTGTTTTGTTAAGTAAATAGAAATTTGAGATTCATAGTAATTTTCATGTTTATATGTTTCAACTCACAATATTATGTACCAAAAATAGAACTGGAAATCTATCCCCCTGGTCCTTTGAAAAAGATAGAGGAAAATAGGGTAGAAAACAGAACTGAAATTTATAGACAATTGAGATTATTGAAGATTCTACTTTTAATTAAAGTCAAATTATTTTGAAGAATGATAAATAGATATTTCTTGATTATTAGAAACCAATATATGCTAAAAATCACTATTTCAAAGTTTGTTGGAAAATACATTGTCATTAGTTTTACCTAGAATTTTAATTCAATGTCTAGGTCAGTGTCTACTGAGTGTGAATTTTATATAACAATTCTACATGAATATGTCACTTTAATATCCCAGCATATTGCTTGCCACCCCATCCCTCTGATATCTACAATAAAATTGAATTTTTCCTCCAGAAGCAGGACATCCTGTTATCCTCTCTTACTGAAACTCCCCAAACAACATCCAACTTTCTGCTTTTATTCTCAGCTTACCTTTCACTAAGCCATTTTCTACACTGTGGTCTGAAGAATCCTTGACTAATGGACAGAAGATTGTACAATGTCATTCAAGTGAGACCTGGGTAAGAGCTGAAATAGGGCACTGGAAGAGAAAAAAAGAAAAAGAAGCAGATATAAGACATAAAAGGGAGGATTAATAGTATTTGGTTACCTAAGGAATACAGATATAAAAAGGGGATTTAAATATAAATTAGACACAACAAGAAGTTGGGCATTAAGATAATGAAGTTGTGTTAACAGTACAGGATGATAAATTTTATTGCTAGGGAATATTTGTTATTCATGTTTTCTTCCATGAATAACAAATATTTTCCATGAATAACAAATATTTACTTTCCTAAAAGTAACTATAAATAAATGTAGTATAAAGCAATATCTAGCTGTATAATAGTAGATCATGGAAGACGTTATTAATATAGTTATTGTTATGTCATTTATTATTTTGCTTTATTTTACTTATAAACTTTTTACATGTAAGAAATAATAGTTAACATTTGCAATTGATGTATTAATAGTCCACCTCTAGTCCTGATTCCCATCCTTAGGAGTAAAATGAAAATTGCCCAAGAAGCAGTGAAATAACTGCCATGATAATGTAAATTATACAATAACATTGATCTCTAGAGTGCATTTGATAAGTTAGCAACGCTGGATGGTTTGGTTGCACAATTCTAGCAGATTAGTGTCAGGCAAATGGAAAGCACACAAGAAATGTTTAGCTCCTATGTGGCTTATGAAACAAAATTTGTTTTTGCAATTATTCACATAATCTAATTTATAAAAAATTGATTTATGGGATATTTAAAACCACTTTCTATACAATACTTGCAAAGATACGCAAATTTAAAATGTCATTTCCTTTTTTAAATATAGCATGACATCAGTTAATAACCACCCAAAAGTTGAATATGATTAATAATATTTATCTTTAAATAATAAGTAGGCTACTATTTCAATCCAATAATTCCGCATGTTCTATTAATATTCTGAATTAGATAACTACTACCAAAATTAATGCCCTCATTCCAAAGTGATATATATACACAACTATATTACGAAAACAAAAATGCACTTCAGTAACAATATTATATCTTTTGTTCTATATCATTGAAATAAAACTCATGGCACTTCTAAAGAAATAGACGAGAAAATGGTCCAAATCACTTACCTCAATTACCCAAATACAATGATAACATTTATTGTTTAGTTTTAGCTGATCAATTATATAAAGAATTATTAAATAATGAAAGGATCATGACTGTTCTATAGAAACATTAGTTTATAAATCTGAATGGTATTACTGAATTTATAGTACTTGTTACACATTGAATGTATAAGACTAAATTTATATCTATGACAAACTACATATATTGGGTAGTATATGGTAAACTAATATTAAGGATAACATAAAGTGGAAAAAAGGACAATGAAAAGATTCAGCATAAAAATATACAGTTTCCTTCCTTAACAACCAAAAAATGGTTTCTATATGTAGATGTTTATGTACAAGTACAATGTTTGCCTGTGAATTATAACTCTAATATTTGACAAACTGCTAAGCTCTAACATATAAATATAAACAATAGATAGTGGAAAATGGAGAAGCTAATTTTAAGGAAGAATTTATTTAAAAAGCATTTTAAATAAATCAAAATTTTAGCTCTTTCAAAAATATCAAGATTTAAATAAGAAAGCTGCTTCTGCCTATAATCCTGACACAGGAACCAGGGGAGAGAGTTAAAAAGGGTTTCGGGAATTGATATTGTCTAGAACAGCTGTTTCCAAAACTGTGAAACTGTCAAAATCACTTGGGATAATATTTGGAATAACGATTCTCTGGCACTAAATCATATTTACTGAATAACAATCTCCAGTGATTGGTGGAAGGAAATTGAGAGTGGAAAAACAGGTTGGTTGAACTTGAATAATCACTGATTTTTTTTTTTAATTTTACGAATAAACCACAAACTGTTAGTGTAAGAAAATTAGAATATGAAATATTATTTTGTAAAGATAATTCAGAGTAAAACCTGTACTACCGGTCTCACTATAGAGAGAGAATAAATAAATGGAATATAATTGACCACTTATAAGATTATTATGATTGAATAACTAAAAGGTAGAGAATGTTTAACTAATCCACTTAAGTATTAAAATAATAATTGAAATAAGAAAATAACAAATATTTTGAGACTAAAATTAGCAAGGTAGGATACATAATTAATACATAAGGTGAAAGAGAAAAAAAATTAAAATAATACCAAGGTAAATAGACTTTTTCCTGTAATTTTTTCTTTATTTGATTGGTATTGTTAACTGCAATAAAAATGCATATATTTTTGTTATATAAGATGATGTTTAATTAATATATATACATTACAATGTATATAGACATTGTGAAATGATTAAGATAAGTAACATATCCATTACTACACATACTTTTTGTGGTGAGAACATTTAAAATCTACTGCTACCAGTTTTCAAGTACACAATGCATGCCAAGTAGCTATCACCTTCACTTTGTACAATAGATCTGAATTTATTTCTCCTGTTCATCTGAAACTTTGTGTCCTTTGACCAACATATCTTCAATCATCTCTCTCATTTCCTGGTAGCCACATTCAACCTTTAAAAAGAAAGAATTCCTGTCATTTGTGACAACAGGGATGAACAAGTTATGCTAAGTGGACGGTGTGCTAAGTGAAACAAGCCAAGCACAGAAAGACAGATATTGCATAATTTCCCTTACATGTGAAGCTGAATAAGCGAAACACACAGGAGGGAATAGTTAGTGTTTATCAAAAAATATGTTAATTCCATTGTAAGGCAGGGACAATAGAAAGAAATTATATTTGAAGTTTGTAGTAATATAGTTGGTAATGATCAGACATGCACACTGCAGAACTCTGCACAAATCCATGTGGGAATCCCATTCAGTTTTGAAGAGGGTTATGAGAAGCTCGAGGACTAACTCAGACTAGGGCTAAGGACACAGAAGAAAAAAACTTCAAGACATAAAGGCATGTATAAAATACAACTGGCAGTTTAATAAAAGAAAATTATGCTAATATTATCTCTTTTCTAGTTTATAAATCTGTCTCAGAGGAAATATGCTCCCTGAACCTGTGTTCTAAACATGGAAACTGGCAGCAAACTATTAAAAATAAATGAATAATTTATTAATAAGTAAACAGCAATAAATGCTCTTTAGAAGGTAAATAGAATGAGGAAATAATAATATTAGTGAAAGGTTTTTTTTTAGAGCAGAAATTTAAGTTGAAATATGTAGGTTATGATATGCCTGTAGCGCATGTTTTGGTCTTAAAAATCATAATAATAACAGGTGCATACACCTAAAGAAAATTGGGTGGCGCCTGTGACTCAAAGGAGTAGGGCTCCGGCTCCGTATATCGGAGGTGGAAAAAGAAAAAAGAAAAAAAAAAGATAGGCTGAGGATGTTTGATGACAGTGGAAATTTCCCGGAGTGAACCAAAAGAACACAGCTTGGATCACAATAAAATAAGAAAATTACCAGCAGGCAAAAGCACTGTAACTCAAGAAATGTAAGTCTCAAACTTAATGGCTCTCCAGACATTTGAAATTTACTGAGGTATTACCATTGTCTTTCAATATTAGAATTATTGAATTTAAGTATAAAATAATACTTATTCTGAAAATCATGAAACAATTGCTGATGGCAAGTAAAGGGTTGATTAGGTTAATTTGGGTGGTAGACAAGGGGTATGTTTGTGTTCACGTGTTGTGTATGTTTGCGTGGGGGTTTCAGGTGCTTTCCTGCATGTGTTTGTGCAGAGGTGTGTGTGTGTGTGTGTGTGTGTGTGTGTGTGCAGGTGGGGAGGGCACCCAGATGTCATGTAAAGTTCTGGATTCATATGTTAACGTGCTGTGACTAAAAAAGACTCCAGAATTACAGTAGAAAAAGAGATAATAAATAAGTCAAGTGAGATAAAAGAAAAAGATGGGGGAGTGTAATATCAGGGAAGTGGAGGGAACATGTTTAAGGAAGTGAAGCATGGTTCCTATTGTTAATAAATATGGTGCTGGCACTTCAGAAGTTGTTAAGAGGGTAGATGGCATGGTCTGTGACATCTTGGGTGGGGAGTTTGATTTGCATTTCTCTAATGATTAGGGATGATTAGGGAGCATTTCCAAAGCATATATTCTATACCCAATTAAGGTTTCAGATGACATAAACCACAACCAAAATTTTCATTGCAACCTCATGAGATACCTTGCTAGAGTTACTCAGATAAACATCTGTTAGATCAATGGAGGTGAGATAGTAATTCGATGCTATAGGCTTATAAATCAGGGGCCGATTGTTAGCAATCTACAGATAACTAATACACTGTATTTAAAGCTATCACATGTTTTCTGGCATACTATGTTATTTTCTAGCCACATAGCCTATTAAACTAAATCTAATATAGTATAAATATTCAATGTCTAGCACATTAAAAGTTCTGCTTTTATTTTAATGAAGATTAAGGAAACTTTGGTTCAATGAACTTGAAATTCTTTCTTTTCTAATCTGGATACTAGTTCCTTCGCACACACATCTTTTTGATTTTGTGGCTTACAGGATGGCAATTTGCTTCTTGGTGGTACATACCCCTTTCCTGGCTTAATTGATTGGTTTCAGATGTTTTCTGGGTGAAAAACATCCTGATGCAGTCCTTTTTGGAGGTATATATATATATAATGCCTGCCAAGCTACTCAACTGCCAAATCTGCCAAGGGGGAGACCTGGTGTTAATCTATCCTCTTCTGCCTCTCCACATGTTCAATCTCAGTTCCCACCAGCAGCGGTCTTTAGTCCTCATCTCTTACTGTAAAAAGTTTTACCTGTTCACATCCTTGTTGAAATGGTCTTACCATCATACCCAACTATAGCTACTTTTCACAGTGTTCAATTCTCCAGAAAATCACGTACCTTTTCTCACATCATGTGGTAGGACTGGTGGCAACTCCATGGCCAAGCCATCTTTCTGGTTTTTTCTATCTTTCTTTTTTTTTTTCTCTGCAATCTTCTTTTTCCCTGCTCTGAAAAGAATAAGAGTAGTCTTAAAATCTCTTACTCAGACAGATTAGAAATGGAAAAGGAAATGTCTGTCAATTTTTCCAAAATTTTTGGAAATCTTCACCTTATCCTGGAGCATACTCTCTATTGTTTATAGAGAAACAATGATGAACTACCATTCTTCCCACTATACAGAGCAGTCATCCTTCCCACTATACAGGGAAGTTATAAATTGCACACTATTTTAAATTGCACTTGACTTTGTAGCCACTTTGCATAGTAGGAGAGAGCAGCCTTTCGGTAAACAGCACTTTTAAAATATTAATGATAATGCTTCATCCCACTTCTGTTTATTAAGTGAGTAGTGGTTTAGCCCCTTAAAATGGCTAGAACATGACAAGACCTGAGACTGAATAATTTACAAAGAGTAGACATTTACTTCTCACATTTATGGAGACTGAGAAGTCCAAGATCAATATGTTCTCGTGGTACAGTGAGGACACTGTTGCTGAACTCTCACGTAGCAGATGGTGGAAGGAAGGACAATCTGGCCAGATGCTGCTGGACGCCACTTTCAATGGACTTCAATCTCATTAACAAGGAAGCATCCTGCACATTAATTAGTCACCTCTCAATGGCCTCACCTCAGAACACTATTACATTGGGAATACTTGGAATTTAAGAGTGCACATTTCTACCATAGGAAGTAGGGACTTAGTGGTTTGGGTATTAAGACCTTTTCTGCTCTATTTTCAAACCCCCTGCTAACAAGATCTTGGTGTACTTCTAGTTGCCATGGTAAGAACATGGGGATACTTTGTACTTTTTTGTCTCATCCAATGTTGGACCTTAATATTTGCTTTTTGTAGGGCATTTGCTATGTGTCTTGTAGCAAAGTAGAGAGTAAATTGGCACTTTCAACACTATATGGTTTTGAAAATGTCTTAAAGACTCATTTTGTTTCTCAGCAGAGAAACAATGTGCTGAATTTGAATAGCCAGGGTTGAACATTGCATGACTGTATTATCAGTCTTTGCTCAGGATGAATTATTGAACTGCGTTGTGCTAACAGTCTTTCCCTTGAAAATTATGTGTTTTTAATAATGTGTGTTAAAGTGAAAATGATGCATTTTTAAAGTAAATCAAAGGACTAAGGGAATTGTAATAATATCAGCATATGAAATAATACATAAATATGGATAAGTATTTTAAGTCATTATTCTGCACTATTTTATTTTATTTTATTTTATTTTATTATTTTATTTTATTTTATTTTATTATTTTATTATTTTATTTTATTTATTGTATTTTATTTTATTTTATTTTATTTTATTTTATTTTATTTTTTATTTTATTTTATTTTATTTTATTTTATTTTATTTTATTTTATTTTATTTTATTTTATTTTATTTTATTATTTTATTTTATGTATAAACCTCAAACTCTTGGGCCTCAGCCTCCCAAGTAGCTAGTGCTACAGGCACCCGCCACAACGCCCGGGTATGTTTTCAGATGGGGGCCTCACTCTTGTGCAGGCTGGTCTTGAACTCCTAAACTCAAGTGATCTACCTGCCTTCCCCTCCCACAGTCCTAGGATTATAGGTGTGAGCTACCATACCCAGCCCATTGCACTTAGAAGTAGATCCATCGAGCTACTTCTGCGTAGCAATGACTCAGCAAGGCCCGGCCCGAAACTGCCTCTACCTGGATACAGCCAAGGTGGTACCATGCCAATGGCCCAACCCTGTCACGCACCTCATCCCCCGCCTTCTTTCGCCGCCCCTTCCCCACGCTCTATATAAGCGGCTGCTTGATGCAATAAAGTTGAGTTCCTGCTTAAAAAAAAAAAAAAAAAAAAAAAAAAAATATTGTTCTGTTCAATGAGACTAATGCTTTACTTTTTAGATACTTGATGTGTCTTTAATTAATTTTTCCTTATATTTTTATAATAATTCTACTCGTTGAGCAATTAAAGTACTTTGTATTCACTGAATTTCAATTGAGATTCCTGTTTTAGTATATTATTGACATTCACAAAAGCTCCAAATGAGAGATACTTTTAAAAGTACAGATACTAAATACTAGCAGTCAAGAAGCTTCAGTACAAAGTTATATTTATTCATGCACAAGCACAGGTCAAATGCTCAACTCTTCAGCAGTAACTATATGCATAACATTACTTATAAAGTTTATCACTCATGCTGCATATGTGTGGCCATGAACAGGTTACAATTCTCTGTGAACCTGAATTATTATCTGCCACTCCTGTGCCATGACCTCTTTATGAGTTACTTAGTATTTCCCTTAACTTGCCACCAATGTTTAGTGACCCCATATTAAACTATATTAGAGCTAGTAAGAAGACAAGCTGGCAATTTATCTTTAAATACAGTATTAATGTAAAATGATATGGACATATGTCAGGAATATCTTGATATAGAATGAGAAAGCCAATGACCACATTTAACTTTTCCTTCTGTATTATTCCCATTTCTTTAAATGTGCCATGGTCTAAAATAGAAGGATTGGAATTATTAAAAAATGAGAATTAATGTAGATCTGAGAAAAATAAAACAGCACCTGTGAAATTACTCATGTGGTCCTATTCATAATTTTTCCTAAATTCATACTTTACTGGCATGTTCTGTTGGCCCCAAAAGAGGCATATGGAGGTTGATATATCTAATAACAAAAATAAGATATAGAGTAATATTCACAGAGACACTAGAACTCTTTCTTTCGGTTTGATAGAAGGGTGCTTCTACTTTAACTTTAATTTGAGTTAATTGAGGAGATAACATGTAACAGATGGAAAATCAGAAAAGTATTAAGCAGTGTAAAGAGTTCCTTGCAATTTGGACAATATCCACCCAGTTTTCACCTACTTTCTCCAAGAGGATCTATTACAATTGTTTACTTTTGTCTTTTTATAATTTTTTTTTAAAGAAACATACCATGGGGGGGAGAATGGATAAAGTGAGGATGATTAATATGTGCAAACATATACTTAGATTGATAAATTAAACAATATCTGATAGCACAACAAAGTGACTATATTCAACAGTAAGTTAGGGTATTCTTCACAATAACTAAATGTGGAATTGAAATGTTCCTCCCACAAAGAAATGTTACATGCCTAAGATGACGGGTGAATACCCCAATTACCCTTATTGATTAATTCACATTGTATGTCCATATCAAAGCATCATATGTACCCTATTAAGAAATATATTGGGGTGGTGCCTGTGGCTCAGCAGGTAGGGGGCCAGCTCCATATACCGAGGGTGGCAGGTGCGAACCCAGCCCCAGCCAAACTGCAGCTAAAAAATAGCTGAGCATTGTGGTGGGCACCTGTAGTCCCAGCTATTTGGGA
This sequence comes from Loris lydekkerianus, assembly GCA_963574355.1. Classification (NCBI taxonomy): domain Eukaryota; kingdom Metazoa; phylum Chordata; class Mammalia; order Primates; family Lorisidae; genus Loris; species Loris lydekkerianus. Next base: position 34,728 of record CAUYPK010033940.1, read on the forward strand.
GGCTGAGGCAAGAGAATCTTCTAAGCCCAGGGGTTGGAGGTTGCTGTGAGCAGTGTGATGGATGCCACGGCACTCTACTAAGGGCGATAAAGAATAGTATATGAATAGACTTTCTGTTCTCTGACTTGGTACTATCTTTTGCAGTTATTATTTCTTGAATTACCCATCAGCTACCGAAGCTATTCAAGTTACCACATTAATATTTGGAAATTCTTTTATATTATTTCATTAATGATCAGAACAAAATACACATGAAATGTTCAGAAAACTGTTTCAGTGGATTCTTTCAAAATACATTTGAATAGAATATGCAAAATACAAGGTGGAATATTTTGATTAGTTCATGTCTCATTTTTCTTAAGTTATAAAAATAGAAGCTATAATTCTACTGACAACAGTTAACTTGATCTCCTATAAAAGTTATCTTTTATATTTTCACAGAAACTTTAGAAACAAACCCTTTCTATAAATTCTTAATAATTACATTCATTTTTAAAATTCTAAACACTAAATAGATAAAAGTTATGCATCACTTTAGCTGTGACTTAGTCAAGTGAAGCATTTTGCTGCTTTAGCATACTAACATTTATTACTAACCTTTGAGAATCACATATCTTTTTTTTCTCTTTTCAAAGAAAAATCTAAAATATTATAATTTTTTCATTTTTACTTTATATGAGCTATAAAATCTTAGACAGGACATTGACTAAACAGGATAATATGGAAAAATGCAAATAGCTGGAATATCACTTAGAATGGAATGAGAAAATTTGTTTAGCTACTTTTTCTGCAAAATACATGTCTGTTTCATGTATTTTAAGTATATAAAAGTATATAAGTATATAAAAAACTATTTTCTTTTTTTAAGTATATATCAGTATACTTATAAGTATATAAAAACTATTTTAAGTATATAAAAATTATTTTCATAACTCATTTTGTATCTTATTATTATTTTTTCCATTTGTTTTATGTGTTTTTAACATTTGTTAAGGAGTGACTATGGGAAGGGTAGATTTTTTTGCATATATTCATGGGAAATGTCAATTTTTTAATTTTTAAATAAAGTTCAAAGTAGTTGTGACTTCTTTTTATTATTTATTCAGTGATATTAAAATGTTCAGAAATCAATTATTACCTATGTTTGCTATGCTGTGAAATTGATCTCAATAAAACAAACAAACAAACATATTCCTCCTGTCTGTGTACTCACTGGCATAATCTACCTATTCCCATCCCTCCCCCATCCTCTTGTAAGCACCATTCTACTCTGCTTCTCTGAGTTCAATCGTTTCAGATTCTGCATGTAAATAAGAAGATGCAGTATCCTGCTGTCTGTGTCTGACTTATTACACCAGGCATAGAGTTAAAATCCATCCACACTGTTGCAAATGACAGAATTTATTTTTTTTAAGACTGAACAGCATTCCATTGTATATATGTACCATATTTTCTGTCTTCATTCTTTAATGTACACTTAGGTTGATTCATACATTAGTTACTATAAGTAGGACAAGGAAATCATAGCAAAAATAGCAAGGTTGGAGGCATCATCACACTATCAGATATCAAACTATACAATGAAGCAATAATTCAAGCAGCATAATACTGGCATGGAAATACGCATTTCCACCAATGAAAGAGAATAGACTGCCTAGAAAAGAACCCTGACATCTAGGTCAATTGATTCTCAATAAAGGTGCTAAGAATATGCAGTGGGGAAAAGAACAATCTCTTCAGTGAACAGTGTTGGGATAATATCCATATGCAAGAATGAAATTAAACCTTTACCTCACATCATATACAAAAAACATCAATTAAAATGCATTAAAGATAGCACATAATGCCGAAAACTCTAAAACTACTAAAATAAAATATTGGGTGGGGTGAACTATATAATATTGGTCTGGGCAATGATTATTTTGGACTTGACACCCAAAGTAAAGACATCTAAAGCTAAGAAAGACACAGGGGGTTAGATTAAAATGCTGTCATATTAAAATAAGCACATGTTTAACTACCTGAAGATTTTACATTCTTCCAAGAGTCTGGCAATATGTTCCATTAAATGACTATAAATCTTTCTCTAGAGTTACTGTATAATAACTCAGCAGTCAGAATAATAAATAAGATACATTTTTTAGTAAGGGCTTGCATGTATCATTATAAAAATAGATGCTTTAATCTTTTCTGCTGAACAGTGGGACTAAGGAAGAAAGACTTGTGTAATGAACATAGGTATCTACCCCAGAGCAGGGTGCATGACAGATATGGTTAGACTACGTAGATTTGGTTTGGTTAAAGCTGACCTGGGCTATTATAGGAATGAGGCTGATTAAGACCTTGCAGACGGGTCCTTATCAAGACCTTTCAGGTAGGTTGTTTGGAGAACTTAGTTAATTAAGACTCTGGGAGATGTCCACGAAGCAGCAGACTCATGTATAAAACCCAGAACTGTGCTTTCCATGGAGCTTGCAGTCACTAGGATGAGCCCAGATTGCTGGGCAAGTTGTTAATAAAACCATTTTTTTTTTTTCTAAAACTTTACTTGTTCTCTTCAATTATTTTGAGGACTACCTCAAGCCATCGCACCACTCTAACATTATATACAATAGTCTGCCAAAACATTAATTATAAAAAATATATATCAAAAGGTCACTTGGACTAATTACAGTGGTCTGTTTAGAAAAATATGTTAAGTTCTCAAAAACTCCATGTTCCAGAGGTAAATATGTAGTTTATGGGGAAAATAATTCAAATTTATTAGTTCTTCTTTTTTGATGGGTGTATTTTAGTGTCCTATCTAAAAATCTTAATTGTACCACAAGCTAATGTATATTTTCTCCTTTATTTTTTTTCTGAAAATTTTGTTTCAGATTTTATATTTAGAACTAAAACACATTTTGCTATAAGGCATGTGAGTGGTTTGCACTAAGGGATATACCATATATACTCGAGTATAAGCCGAGTTTTTTCAGCACAAAATTTGTGCCGAAAAACCCGAACTCAGCTTATACTCGGGTCGTATAGGTTATTTGATTCTGTGATTGTGATTTAGCTTGATTACCTGTTAAGCTACGGTTTTCTGCACTTTATTTAAAGTTGTTGTTGCTAGTTTACAGTTTTTCTTTAGCAATAAATATTGAAAAGCATTTAACCTACTGATT
>CAUYPK010033941.1:0-16978 GCA_963574355.1 Loris lydekkerianus
TTTAAACTGTGAGAGTCAGAAAGCCACACCACGCAGTGACCTGCCAAAACAGACACTCACACAAAAGCATATAATTTTAACAATAATATATTAAACACATAATATAACATGCTCAGTCAGGTGTTTTTTGTTACCTTGTTCACCACCCCTGGCCTAGAACATGGTCTGCCTGACACAGAGTAGGTTCTCAACACACACCTGAACAGATCAACGAATCAATGCCTGAATAAGGGACATCAAACACAGCTGTGTGCTTCCTTTCCAGCACCCTGTTTTCCCCCTGTCATCTCAGTATTCCCAGTGCTCAGAATCTAGAGTGGAGTCAGCCTCAAAAGACTCTAGATCTCTTCCTCCAACTCTGCTAGCCAGTCACTTCACTCTGAGTTTGTTTCCTGGTTTGTAAAGGAAGGAATTCTGCAACATGGTTTCTTTGCTCCCTTCTTTTCCAGGACTGACATTCCAGAATCTCATAACCAGAAATGTTCAGATGGGAACTGCACAATATATAACAGCCAAATTCTAGCAAGAACCAACGTCTCCAAAAAGAGGATGAATCCCCCAGTATCCCTAATTCACTCCATCACGACTTCTACTCTCAAATGGTACCACAAACAAATTCCCTGCCACAGGGCTGAGAAGTTCAAAGACCCCCCTCCCCCAGAATGGGTGGAATCAAGGTCCCTGTGCATGCTGGGGAAATTACTCAAATACATGGCCAAGACATCTGGACATTTCCCAGATGTCCTCAAAAAGTTTCAGGTTGGTCAGAGCTGTTTCTAATTGGAGAGGGAGAGACAGGAGCTCCCTGGAGCTAAACAGGCCCAGCGGCTGCAGGGCTGGGGGGCTGGTCCTTTCCTCCCTCACTTTGAAAAGATGTTGCTCCAACTGGTGGAGATCCAAGGCTCCAATCAGGGCTGCTCCCTGCTGCTTCCACTGGGGTAATGGTGGGACCAACCAGGGATGCCAAATTCTGTTATGGGAAGTTTGGCACTTGTCCCTGAGGTCACATCAGAAGAACTAAGACAAATGGCTTGAGGAGAAAAGATTTTGTTTAGCAATTTGCTGGCAAATGAGCAGAATTTCAGACTCTTAAAGTACCATTTTCTCCCCATAAGCAGAAATACAAAGCGTTTAAGGGTATTGCTGTTTAACGATAGCTGACGGTTCTGATCGACTCTCAGTTCTGGCAAGTTAACTCCTGAGTTCTGCTCAGACAGTTGTGCTGAACCATCTCCAGTGGAGCAAAGAACAAAGAACACTCCCCTGCCCCTCTGATTACTGGCCTTGGGCAGGGCAGGCTTCATGTTCCCAAAAGGAGCTGAGAGGTGTTAAAGAGATAGTTCACAAAACATTTTGCTCTGTTTCAGGCCATGACCTCTGTCACAGCTCCTATTAGACAGGTAGGCGTGTAAGTGTGGGCTGTACGTGTGGACGCTGTCAGCAGACAGGTGGGATGAGCTGCTTGGGGACGACCTGACAGAGAGGGGTGAGAAGGGGAGGAGGAGGACTCCCTGAAGGAGAATTTGGCAGGAAGCCACTGAGGACCTTCTGCTGCCAGAAGATGCGAGTAACCACTCTGGGTTTGAGGGGGGTGGCCTGTTGGAGGTCACTGGTGACCAGGCACTGCAAAGTGATAGGGGAGCGGGAAGTTAGACTTGGAGTCTCTCCATAGCCTTCCACATGTCTGCCTATTCAAGCAGCGTCCAATTTTCCAGGCCATCCCCCAGTAGGAGTGCCCTTTTTTTTCCTTTGGTTATGCAGCACCTCCAGAAAGCCTTCTTTGCATTGCTTGGACACATCCATGGCTCAAGCTCCAGTTCAGCAGCTCCCTCTCGGTGTGTTCCTGGGCACACTGCCACTCACAATTCGCCTCAGTTCCTCATCTGTACAGGTGTTTACCTGGGAGGGTCCCCTGGTGCTTGACAAATGCAAACCCGCAGGCAGGCCTGACCATCCGGTGCAGGCCCTCAGCAGCACTGGCTGCTGTTAGGGCTGTCACTGTCACCTTCACCTTGACATCAGCTGTCTGGGGGTCTGTCTCCCTCATCAGAGCACGAGTCATCTGACCTGTCCTGTCTCCTGTGTTCCCCTGGTCTCTGTATCCCACCCTCAGCCATTCACCCATCTGAAGTAGATGTCTGTGGTTCTTTTCTTACAGGGCTGCAGTCAGCAAACTAGTTTACATGTGCCTTTCCAGGTCCAAAAAATCCAAGCTAACCAGAAGCCTTTCTGTCGACTAGCCCTGTGCCTAGTCTCCTGAGAACAATGAAGTCGTCCAGACTCCCGTGGGCCGTGAGGCCGTGAGGGAAACTTGTTCTTTGTCCCAGAAGTTTTGATGAAAGATCCAGTTGAAACCACCCTTGCAAATTAAAGGTACAAGGCAAGGACTGGGGCCCCCAAACTGAAGGAACAGGCCTCACTAAAAATAACGATAACAATTAGTCACTGTCCATATTGCTATGCTGGAGTCACAATATGAGTGTCTATAAAGATTCTTAAATTTGTTCATAGGTGACATCACCTCTTTGAAACTTGGATAGGAGAGGGAGGGGGTTGGTGGGATTACACCTGCGGTGCATCTTACAAGGGTACACGTGAAACTTAGTAAATATGGAATGTAACTGTCTTAGCACAATAACTAAGAAAATGCCAGGAAGGCGATGTTAGCCAGTGTGATGAAAATATGTCAGACGGTCTATGAAACTAGTGTATGGTGCCCCATGATCACATTAATGTACACAGCTATGATTTAATAAAAAAAGAAAAAGAAATAATGACCTTTAAGGTCATTATAATGAAATTTTAAACTTTAATGTAGTTTAAAATATCACTATTTTCCTTTATGGCTTTAAAAAGTCATATTGAAAAATTCTTCTCTAACCTAATAAAGAAAATTCTATTTGAAACCTAAAAAAAAAAAAATAAATAAAAGAAACTTGGATAGGTTCTGAGATATCTATCAGGTCCTGAATTCCAATGGATTGGTGGCCATACTGTTGCAGGAAGAGGAGGCCCAACGGAGAGAAGGAGCACCCAAACACCACGTGTATGAGAGGAAAGGCTTTATTTACCAGCCGGTAGCCTACAGCATAGAATTCCAAATAGCCGTGCTCCCCAACTGCTTTGGTCTTTCCCTTTTTATCAACAGTCAAATAGTTCTACCCCACAGGTACCCTTCTCATTGGCCAGTTTGAATCAAGCTATTCCCACCCCTACAGAACTACAGGATTTAACAGAACGTGGAAATTTCCAAGTTCTAGGAAGTTAAGTTTACAAATTTCCAAGAGCTGAGTCACCAAGGAGAGGACCCTGCAGATGTATCCTTGTGGTCTCCTCGAGAAGAACTGTCCTCCTAGACCTCACCCTTCTCGGGTATCCTCTCTCAATACCAAGGAACTGACTCAACTGGTCTTGGACCGTCCACCCAAGAAGCTGGTCCTACATTCCGGTGGACTGACTGACTCACTGGGCCAGTGGTCCACACCAAGGGGCTGATGGTTCCATTCTGAACCCAGCCAATTAGCAGACCCCAATTGTCTCCCCACCACATCTTTAAAATCCTATCTCCCAAATTGTTGGGGAGGCAGATTTGAGACATTCCCCCCATCTCCTGGCTTAGCACTATGTGGAATAAAATAAACTCTTTCTCTGCTGTAAGCTCTGACCTCTCGGTACATGGCTTCCTCTTGAACAGCAGGCAATGCACCTGGATAGGCAGCAACAAACTCACAAAAAGGAAGATTCACAAGAGAAAGAGATTTATTTACTTTACCCTTGGGGAGAGTCGCAGAGTAATCACTCTATATCCCAGTGGGGTCCACCCTCATTTTAGAGGGGAGGGAGATGAGGAATTATATTGATAATTCCATTTAGAGGCAGTAAAGGGTTACTAGGGAGAATGAATAGATACATGGGAGAATGAGACGTGGAGAAACAGCCTGACTTATAAACGATTCTCTTTGCAAATTAAATCAACCTGAGGGCCAAGTATTACAATGATTTGGGCAGGCCTGGTTGGATTCTTGATCTTCTTTCCTGTAATATACATGGAGCTAGCCCTGAGGGGAAGGGAAGTCTTTTGTTCTTTTGGTGCGTCTGGTTTTTGTCTTCCCAGGTCTCTCTTCTCCAAGGGCCTTTAATTCAAAGTACTCTTTATATCAAGGAGTCAAGTTTTAGCCTGAGATTTCCTGAGCTCCTTCAGCCACCAAAGGCTGTTGTGTTTGGGGTAGGCAGCTCTAGTCAAGCAGAACAGGAGGCTGAGAAACGTTCTGAACAAATAACTAAGTATAAATATTTACCACAGGCTCGGCACCTGTGGCTCAAGTGGCTAAGGCGCCAGCCACATACACCTGAGCTGGCAGGTTTGAATCCAGCCTGGGCCCACCAAACAATGACAGCTGCAATCAAAAAATAGCCAGGCATTGTGGCAGGTGCCTGTAGTCCCAGCTACTTGGGAGGCAGAGGCAGGAGACTAGCTTGAGCCCAGGAGTTGGAGGTTGCTGTGAGCTGTGATGCTACGGCACTCTACCCAGGGCAACAGCTTGAGGCTCTGTCTCAAAAAATATATATATTTAGCTCAGACACTTTGAATTTCATGAGTGATTGAAATTGTGGGGATGAAGGGAAACTTCCCCTTTCTCCCGAAAGTTCAATGAAAGATTAACTCACAATTAAGGCAGATTAATGAGAGAAAGAGAGGTTTATCTACATTCACACACAGGGAGAACCACAAAGTAAGTACTCAGTATCCCCAAGGATGTGTGTGTGTGTGTGTGTGTATATATATATATATATATATATATATATTTTTTTTTGTTTTTTTTGCAGTTTTTGGCCAAGGCTGGGTTTGCATATGGGGCCAGTGCCCATTCCTTTGAGCCACAGGTGCCACTGGGATCCAGATATTTTTATACCTGCCTTTTAGAGGGGAGGGAAGATGAGAAGTGGAGGTAACTTTGTTTATGGGCAATAAATGGTTGCTAGGGAGGATGAATAGACACTGGGGAGAAGGAGTGAGGGGAGAAGCAGATTGACTTGTAAATTAGCCTAAGAGACAGGTATTATGTTTAAAATGATTTAGGCCCAGTCTGTTTGCGCTCTTGATTATTTTCCTGCAATATACTGAGATAACAGAGATGGAAAGGGAATTATTTTTTTGATGGGTCAGTCCCATTTACAAAAACAGGGAAAGCCCTTTCCAAGTGCCTGTTAATCTGGAAGGGCCTTTAATTCAAAATATTCTCTATTCCAAGGAATCATGTTTTGGGATGAAATTTCCTGAGTGTAATGACGGTTGCCCTTTATAGAGAAATAACAGAGAAATGATTAATTCATAGTTTTTCAGAAAGGACTAAATTAATCTCTCCCTCGCCTGCTGTCTTTTTTTTTTCTCTTGCAACCACTCCCCCACCCCACTCCAAAGTTGCCTTTCCTAAGTCATGCTGGAGCCCACCAGAACAAAGGGAAATGTAAATTTTTTACAATCACTAGATCTATTAACTAAATCTGTCTTTTAGAATTTGTTCCTGCAAAGCTCCTGGGGAAATAATGGAATATAAACATTAGGCCTCAAGCCTGAAAATACCTGGAAAAATGTCTGTCTTCAACCTTGTGGGAGGGAAAAGTGGACCCAGAATTCACCTTGTGAATACCTTGTGAACTCACAATACCTTGTGAATTCAGCTACCATCACCTTTTACCCACCTCACCCCTTCAATTCAGCCACCACTGGACCTCGACTGTGGGCCTTCTTTCTTTCTTTCCTTGGCGCGGCAGGCCTGTTTGTCCCTTCTGGCTCTGGCGGGTCTGGACGCTGATTAGTTGATTAAGCAGAGAATAGAACTTTCTTTGCTCTTCTGGTTCTGGTAAAACATTCCGTCTAGGTTACAGAAGACTTCCAGCAGATCACCCTAGGACCTTTTGCAAGGTCTCCAGCAGGTGACCTTTGATCTCTGTCACAACACACCCCCACCTCCTGAGCTAATGCGCCACTCCTGAGCTGCTTTACAAGAGGCCCTTGCCCTAACTCTGCACCTTCCCCATTTTCCATCTTTGGTGGCAGCCCGTCTGCTTGCAGAGGCTCTTAGTAAATCTCCGCTGTTAACTCTACCCAGCCTGCCTCTTTGTGGCACCTTCCACCTTTCCACGTCTAACAAATGGTGCTGACACAGTACTGGGACTGCCCAAGACCCTTGCTGCAGCTCTGCTAGTGAGACACTGCACGGTAATTCACCAGGACTCAGTGAGTTGGAGGAAGGGATTTGGGGGCAGTCTTGTTTGTCCCTCTGTCTTCTCTGTTGCAGATCCTCAGGCTGGATCGAGACTACCCCCAGATCTGGGACACTGGTTCCTATTAGGTTGGACAAGCTAACTCCATCTTAGATCTGAAAAAAGCATTCATTCTGTACTTTGCAACAAGTGGTTGCAACTCAGATGAGAGAGACGTGTCACAGGCTCCTTGCGTCCCTGCTCCTGCCCAGTTATAAACCCATAAGAAAGATACTTATGAGAGAGGATTCCTGAGAAGGGTGAGGTCTAGGAGAACAGGTCTTCTCAAGGAGACCACAAGGATACACCTGTAGGGTCCTCTCCATGGTGACTCAGCTCTTGGGAATTTGTAAACTTAACTTCCTGGAACTTGGAAATTTCCAAGTTCTGTGAAATCCTGTAGTTCTGTGGGGCTGGAATAGCATCTCCCGCTTAATTCAAACTGGCCAATGAGAAGGGTACCTATGGGTTGGAACTTTTTGACTGTTGATAAAAAGGGAAAGACCAAGCCAGTCGGGGAGCGTGGCCATTTGGAATTCTTCTATGTCGTAAGCTCCAAGCTGGTGAATAAAGGCCCTCCTCTTATAAACGTGGTGTTTGGGGGCTCTTTCTCTCTGTTGGGCCTCCTCTTCCTGCAACATTTTCACCACTAGCCTCTGACACCCTGATATGAAAGGTCTGCGGAGGGCAGTGCCTGTGGCTGAGTGGGTAGGGCACCGGCCCCATAGACTGAGGGTGGCGGGTTTGAGCCCAGCCCTGGCTAGCTAAAACAGCAGTGACAACTGCAACAAAAAATAGCAGGGCATGTGGCGGGTGCCTGTAGTCCCAGCTACTCGGGAGGCTGAGGCAAGAGAATCTCCTAAGCCCAAGAGCTGGAGGTTGCTGTGAGCTGTGATGACATAGCACTCTACTGAGGGCAACAGGGTGAGACTCTGTCTCAAAAAAAAAAAAAAAAAAAAAGAGACTACAGAGAGTCCCAGTAATGAGCTGCACGTCCTTGGTGCACTGATAAGAAAGACTTGTCTGTAAAGCCAGTCGCCCTTCAGCCTGCCTCCCTAATGCTGCTGTGAGCCTTTAGATCTTAGCCCACTTGTACCCAAATAAACATTATCAATAAATAGCGTTGACACCTGAGGGATGGAGCCCATCTGTTTTTGTTTGGCACCAGGGGAGCTGTGGGGTCCCTGCCTGCCTCTGGTTGTTGTACCCAATGCGAGTGGAATTACAGAGAAAAATCCAGCACACTGAGTTCAAATTAGATCTGGGTCCTTAGCCAGCCGGCTGAGACAGGTTCATACCTGAAGACCTCTCGGCCCTGCATTACAGAAGTAGGGTTTTTTAATACTCTTCTTTCAACTGGGGAGGGGATTGGAATTCCTAAGGCAAAGCGGTTTACAGAAGCAAAAGGCGAAGTTAGATCTAAGGGGCAAGGTGTTATAAACAGAGTGAAATAGTGTTTTACAAGGGCCTGCATCCTGGGCTAATCTGCCCTCTCTCCACAGGGTATGTTTATGTAACACTCCCCATTTCTGAAAGGCCTACACGCTCAGGTACAGGTCTTGAGAAAGTGGGGGTTGCAAGATGGGGTCACTCCGGCCCTCTCAAGGTGAGCCCGCCCCGTTCACCCTCTCCCTCACCTACACACTGTGGGGTCACTCGGGCCTTCTCATGGTGAGCCTGCCCCGTTCACCCTTTCCCTCACCTACACACTGTGGGGTCACTCTGCCCTTCTCATGGTGAGCCTTCCTCGTTCACCGTCTCCCTCACCTATACCCTTGGGTGGTTGCCAGCCCATTCCCCTCAGGACTCTACTAGGCTGTCTCTTCTTATGGCCTGAAAATGGCCCTTTGAATCTAAACCTTTGACATCTTGATAATCTCACAACCCAAAAGGGCAAGTGGTCTGAGGCCCCCTCCATTCAAGATTCTTCCCTGGGGTCCCCCTGCTTTGGCAGGATTGAACCGGGAAGGGGCGGAGCTGACCGGTTCACACCGCACTTCTGTTCTTTTCCTTAATAAACTCCTCTTTGGTTTCAGAACTGGCCTCCTCTTTTCTGAGAACTATCCCCCTTTCTAACAAGGCCATCTCCCTGCTCTCTTTTCTCTGTTTCCCCTCACTCTCTCTCTTTCTAAGACAAAATAAAGTTTATACTTTTATATCCTAATCTTGGCTTAGGGAAACTCTTTTCTCGTCCCGTGTGGAGCAGCGAATACTGAGCATTTCACCCTACACTGAACTCATTTGACTTGTGGAAGTTAAAAATATCTGTGACTTACTAGTCTCTGCTAGGGTTGGGTATTATGTCCATACATTATTATTCATCCTGTAGGGGAAAAATAAAAATCTCAGGACTCTCCAAATTCATTACGCTGAAAGGAAGAACCAAGCCACACAAACACTACCATCCTTTCCCCCGTGAGGTGCAGTTGTCTGCTTTTAAGAAATGCCCGGGCTTATAAATGGCTGACCAGGATTCTTCTCTTCGGACTGGGTATGGACAAGGACGGCTGGCTGGCAAGGTGGTCTTGTACAGATAAGCCTCAGCGTGACAGCCCTGGCACCCTTATTCAGACTTTAAGGGTGGCAGGCTCTCTGCAGACCTGTCCCCGGATCATGTTGGAAGGGCCCTGCTGCCTTTAGCAGAGACTCCTTACCCGAGGCTCCCCACCTAGACTGCCTTGTGGTATGACCCTGTTTGCCCATCACATCTCAAAATGTGACAAAGAAATGTATTTTGGGTTAAAATATTTCTTATTTCCTTTAGCCCTAAAAACCATAAAGAATGCTTTAAGATGAATGGCCGCTATAACGAGCGCATGTCAACTGTGACCTGAACTCTGCAATGTTGATGACGCGTTCATATCCACAGATGCAAAGTAAGGAGGAAACACATCACTCTCTTGCCATCCTGAGAAGACTCACAACGTTGACTATTTCCTCTGCCCCCCTTCTTTGAATTTTCATTTTACCTGATGTAGATTTACTGGGTACCAAGTAAGAAGGATCCACCAGCCACCTCATTGCTAACCTCCTTCACCCCTCTCATTTTCCTGTGCACCCCCTTTCCCTTACATGTGAGCTCCGCAGCCTCTCCTGTGGAGAGCCCCACCCACAACAGGCACTTTGAGGCCCCCGCTTTGCCCTGTGCATCCTTAAAGTCTTGGCTTAAGGACCTCAACTGGGTGTGACTCTCTCATTTTTTTCAGTCACTATTTAACAATTCCTACACAGATAAGGCGGCTGAGCTCAGAGAGGTTAAGAGCGTTGCCTAAAGTCACACGTACGGCTGGTGGCAGAGTTGGACCAAGGCCCTGTTCCTCCTGCTTAAACTTGAGGATGAGCAAGAAGGGGGTCGGATGGCTGAAATTCTGAGATGAGCTTAAGTGCTGCATTAGCATTTATTGGCTTTTCTCTCTCAAAAGGGACTCATGTGATTCTCAACTGTTTTTCTTGTTGTCAAATATATCACGTATCAGGACTGACCCATAGCAAAATTGCTTGGTATGATGAGAGGCCTGAATGTAGTAGCTCAAAGAAGCCGCTTGGACACATTACAGCCCAACTGGGTCCCTTGCCCACCACCCATCTATACTGAGACAGCAGGGGTTACAGTAGAGAAACAGTTTTGTTTTGCAAGGTACCAGGTGAAGAGATGGGAGAAATTTCTCAAATCCATCTCCCGGAGAATTCGGGGGCTAAGGTTTTTTAATTTTTTTTTTTGTTGTTGCAGTTTTTGGCTGGGGCCAGGTTTGAACCCTCTACCTCTGGTGTATGGGGCTGGCACCCTACTCATTGAGCCACAGGCGCCGCCCAGGAGGCTAAGGTTTTTAAAGTGGTTTGGCAAACAAAGGGCTAGGGAATTGGGTCTGCTGCTTGGCAGGGGATAAACTAACTCATGGGAAAGAGGCAGAGATCATCTTCCCAGTTGGGAGATTTACTGGTAGGGAGTCTCAAGGCTTGTTGGCTCTGTTCCCACACCTGTCCACCAGTCCAGACAATGTCAGTGGTCCCCCCAAATGCAGAAACTGAAAAGTATTTCCGAGATCAGTCTCAGGCTTTATAATAGCAATGTTATTACTACCTATAGAAGCAGTTGGGGAAGTCACATATCTTGCACCTGTTAGGGAGGACGGGTAAGCAGTTACTACTGGTAAGGAAGTTAGAGAACAGTGGCTGCTTGACTTCTGGCAGTGCCTATACTCTTATAGAAATTAGATTTTTATTACTATAGATGCTAAAGCTTTATATTATTTTAATAACAGAGGTTTCTGGCAGGTAGATTCCTGGTTAAAGCTCAGGTAGGGAAGGAATCTCATGGGCAGATAGCAGGAGTCTCCTATCAGGTCAGTGGGGAGGTGCAGAACCAGGTTCTGCAAACACCCAGAAGATGCCTCAGGAGAGGTCCCACCTCCAGCTCCACCCCCACAGGGAACGCAGTACTTACCACCAGACTCATGGGGCTGCCAGAAGTGCCCTGCAGTGATACTTCCTGAGGTGGATTCCAGCAGCCTCATAGATGTCAGCTGGGTGTCAACAAGATAAGAAGGAATGGGCCAAGTACTGTCATGGTGAGAGTTAACAAGCTAAGTGCTGTGACAAATTGTTTTACTTACCCATTAGTTGCTAGATCTGCATTATGTTACCTTATTGTTCTCTAACTGCCCTTTATGTTACCTATTGACTAAGGCTACATTGTAGGTTCGCTTCTGCAAAAGGGGTCATCGTGACCCCGTGCTGCTTTTTGCTTCTTTTGCCAACTTTCTTTTTGCTTCTAATTGCTAACATTCAGCCCACCTGTTGAGCCCTTTGCCAAGATTCAGACTAGAAAACCCCCAACTTCAACCCCCCAATGCTCTCTCACTTAGTCTGCCTTAGATTTTGTTGAGACAGCCCCACGGTTAATAAAAGACTCCTTTTCGAAATTCTAATTTGATTTTTTTTTTAATTTTGATTTTTTTAAATTAAATCATAGCTGTGTACATTAATGCGATCATGGGGCACCATACACTGGTTTTATGGATTTGAGTCGGTGGGCCTTATCTCACCCCATAACATTCCTAGATGGTTTACCTATTTGTCAGACTCAAGGTCTAAGGCTGGGCCTACCCACTGTGGCAGGAGCAAGGCTATGTGCTCTCAATCCACTGTGGCAGGAGCGAGGCTATGTGCTCTCACTAGAGGTTTCCGAGGGCAGGAGGGGCCTCCGCTGGGATTTTGGCATCTCTGATCAGGTAGGCGTCAGAATCAAACCTCCATTAAGTGCCTACGCTTAATGGAGGTACTGGACGCTGTTCTTGGCACTAGGGAGGCAGCGGTGGAGAAAAGGAACAGGTCCCTGTCCCCATGGAGTTAAATTCTGGATGGGAAGAGAGACAGGAATTTGAAAACCAATTGACAAGTGAGATAAAAAAGGTAATGAGAGAAAGAAGGGAGGAGGAAGGAGGAGGGAGGAGACACTGGGTGGGGTGGGCTCTGTCCAGCAGGGTGCTGAGGGAAGATTCCCAAGGAGACTTCGAGGCAAGGCCTGAAGGACGAAAGTGAGCAGGTTATAGCAGTTCTGGAAGAGTTTCCTGGGCATATGGAGTAGTAGGTGCAAAGGCCCTGGGGATGCACAGGTGCTTGGGAGACAGGAAGGCGGAGGTGGAGGACCTGGAGAGGCAGGCGTGGCCTTGTCTCTGAGAAGTGGCACAGCCAGTTGGCAGTGGAGCCGGAATTTGAACCCAGATGATGACGAAGGCCTTGATCTTCTTGCCTCAGCCACACTGCTGAGCCAGGAGGAATGTCTGAGCCCAGGGAAAACTGGAACCGAATTCTGAGGGGCTCCCTGAGGGGCAACAGTGCCTGGCTGTGCCGTGGGGAGTTGCTGGAGATGCTGCTAAACAGAAGCACGTGGGGCTGGTGCTGAGACTGGTGGAGGTCGGGGAGTGGAGGAAGAGGTGATGTTGGCAGGGACAGCGGAAGCTCAGTTTGGGACCTGCTGCATTTGAGAGCAGCTTAGCCGAGTGAGGGCACCGCCCCAAAGTGTGGTCATGAGTTAGGGTCTCAGGGCTGGGGTCCGTCTGCACCAGAGGGATAGATCTGAATGTTTCAAGACCACGTCTAGATGAACTCATCCATGGACCGTGGGCAGAGAAGAGAAGAGGGCTTCGTGTTGTGCCCCAGGATGCTTCATCATGAGAGGTCTGGCAGGCAAGGGTGGTGTGGTGGCTGGATGTCAGGAAAGAAAGCTTCTAGAAAGAAGAACCTGGAAAGAAGAGGAGTGGCTAATCCCCTTGAAGCTGCCGGGAGGCTACAGGGAGTTGACTGTTGTCTCTGCCAAGATGTGGATCATCACAGTTCATTAAGAGCACTGTGGCGAAGGGCCCGGAGTGGTAGCTCACACCTGTAATCCCAGCACTGTGGGAGGCCGAGGTAGGTGGATTGCCCGAGCTCATGAGTTTGAGACCAGCCTGAGCAAGAGCAAGATCCCATCTCTAAAATAGCCGGGCGTTGTGGCAGGTGCCTGTAGTCCCAGCTACTCAGGAGGCTGAGGCAAGAGAATTGCTCAAGCCCAAGAGTTAGCAGTTGCTGTGAGCTGTGATTTCATAGCACTTTACTGAGGGTGACAAAGTGAGACCCTGTCTCAAAAAAAAAAGAGCATTGCAGTGGTGTGGGGAGTCACAGGCCCTGTCAGCAGGGTCTGAGGGGAGAATTGAGGTGGCCCAGTGGTTACAGTGAATTCTCTTTGGGACTGTTTGCTGTGTCTCATTCCCAGCAGGGAAATGGGGTGGTAACAGGAGGCTGTGGGATCAAAGAAAGTTTTTGTTTTTTAAATTAAGTTGACATCACATACCATAAGTTTAACCTTTTTTTTTTTTTTTTGAGACAGAGCCTCAAGCTGTCACCCTGGGTAGAGTGCTGTGGCATCACAGCTCATGGTAACCTCCAATTCCTAGGCTCAAGTGATTCTCCTGCCTCTGCCTCCCAAGTAGCTGGGACTACAGGAGTCCACCACAATGCCTGGCTATTTTTTTTTTTGTTGTTGTTGTTGTTGCTCCTGTCATTGTTGTTTGGCTGGCGGGCAGGCTGGATTCGAACCCACCAGCTCAGGTATATGTGGCTAGTGCCTTAGCCACCTGAGCCACAGGCGCCGAGCCAAGTTTAACCATTTTAAAGTGAACATTTAGTATGTCTGGAGTGTTGTGCAACGCACCCTCTGTCTAGCTCCAAAGCCTTGTTGTTGCCCCAAGCAGGCAGATGCATGTCCATTAAACACCGAGCTTCCCCTCCACGTGGCCCAAGCACCACTGATCTGCCTGCTGTCTGCCTGGCAGAGTTGCCAGTTCTGAGCATTTCATGTAAACGAAACTATACAAAACATGGCTTTCTGGGTCTGGCTTGTTTTACTGAGCAGAATGTTCTTCAGGTGCTCCATGCCTCTTCCTAGCTGAGCAACATTCCAGCACGTGACCAGGCCGTGCCACGTGTGTGCCCTCATCCCTGGACAC
Organism: Loris lydekkerianus; assembly: GCA_963574355.1. Classification (NCBI taxonomy): domain Eukaryota; kingdom Metazoa; phylum Chordata; class Mammalia; order Primates; family Lorisidae; genus Loris; species Loris lydekkerianus. The sequence continues at coordinate 13,755 of CAUYPK010033941.1, forward strand.
ACTCGAGCTGCACCCACCTTTCGCTGACTGTGACTATTGCTGCTGGGAACATTCATGCTCAAGTTTTTCTTTGAACACCTGTTTTCGATTCTCTTGGGTATATACCTCCTGGTAGAGTTTCTGGTCCTGTGGTGATTCTATGCTTAGTTTCTGAGGAAGCACCAAACTATTTTCCACAGCGGCTAAACCAAGTCGTAGTCCCACTCCAATATACAAGGGTCCCAACTTCTCCACATCCTTGCCAATACCTCTTAGTTGTTTTAAATGACTGCTATTAAGACATTTATGTCCATAGTCAGGACAGAATCAACAGAGAAGGAGAGGTTGGTAATGCTCGGAGAAGTGGGGTCACAGCTGGAGGAGGGAAATCCCTGGGAAGGCGAGAGCACAGGAGGCCCCCGAGTTAGGGACCTTCAAAGATGAGAAGTCTGCCTGCATGCTGGAGTGTCCAGAGGGCAAAGGGAGGTATCCCTGAGCTCACTCTGGTGGGCTTGCCCCCTCCTAGTGGGGGCTTTCCCACAGGGTAGCCTGGAAAGAGTGGGGGTCTCACATTAAACCTCAATTTTCGCCCCCAGACGAGGAGCTGCTGCCCCCAGGCAGCAGCTTCAGCATCCTCAGCTGTAGACTAGAGATAACAGGACGTCAGTGGCTGCACCAGGCTACACACAACACATGCCTGGCATACAGTGGGTGCTTACTAAATGTGGGCTCCTTCTGTTGACTTGTCCTTTCAACTAGATTGTGAATGACCAGACAAGAGAAACAGATCTGCCCTTCTTTGTGACCAGACAAGAAAAACAGATCTGGGGCAGCGTCTGTGGCTCAAAGGAGTAGGGCGCCAGCCCCATATGCCGTAGATGGCAGGTTCAAACCCAGCCCCGGCCAAAAACTGCAGAAGAAAAAAAAGAAACAGATCTGCCCCTCTTTGTGGCCGCCTTAATATCTAGCAGGATAATGGTTACACAGGAGGTGCCATAAGCATGTGAAAATAAATAAACACAAATAATGATACATAAAGAGATTTCCCAACAACAGTGGCCATAGCAGTATTTAATGGGTACTGGGTCCGTGACAGGCACTCCAAGGGCAGCATCTTGCTTGGTCTGCATGATATGACCTTGTGGGGAGGGCCACTTTGTCCCCACTTTGCAGAGGAGAGACTTGTCCACCAAGGCATGGCCTGTGACTGCCAGGCTGGGATTTGGACATAAGACGTCTCACATCAAATCCTGTTCAGTCATCATGGTATCCTCTTTACCCAGCTACTGCCAAAGCTACAGCAGTCGGAGGATCCTGGAACTGGGGAGTGATTACTATGGCTCGAAAGATGTGGAGAAAGAAGCTGTTGGACCCTTGAAGAAACAAGAAGATGGACACCAGCGGGCACTTGGGAGGATTTAAGAGTCCTGGGAATGGGATCTCTCAGCCAGAGCAGCCCCTGGCCTGCTGTTTGCATGTCCTCAAGCACAGCTGAGATCACCCTGAACACAGAAATGGCACCCTTTTGGGCTCTGGTGCTGTTGGACACTGGTTGATAAAGCATCCTACGTAGGTGTCCCCCAGGATCAGGTGATTCCCTTCCTCTCTGGCCCACCCCTCTGTCAATACCAAGGTACCAGGCAGGAAGCGGGATTTGCCACGAGAAGGTTGCCTAGTTGCTTTGGATCCATGCCAAGGGGAAAGCATGTGCTCTTCCAGGTTCCCAGAGAGTGCTGACCGCCAGGGTCCAAGTGTGGGCCAGAGCCCCACTAAGTCCTTTTCCCACTGGGCCCGGCTTTCTGCGCTGCCCCCGAGAACTGCCCTTCGCATCCCAGACCCTCAGCTCTCTCAGTGGGGGCCTTCAGCCCTTGGCTGGGCCTGGATCTCACCCGGGCTGCCCAGCAATACTCCCAGAGCTCTCACCTCTTTCTGCCACTCCAGCCTCTCCTTTGCCTCAGGGCTTGCAAAGTGGGAAGAATTGGTGAGTGTGCATCACTTTTGAGCTAGGGAGACAGAAAACAATGTGGCATTGGGATTGATAAAATGATGACAATGACCACGGATACGGCATTTTGCAGGTGACGGTGCTCAGCTTCCCGCACTGTGGAGAGACAACCAGAGCCAGCCCTCATCCTGCTCATTCGGGGGCAAGACTCAACCCACCGATAGCTCTGGCTTGCCAACCTCCAAGTCCCTTCACTCACCCTCCCCCACCCAGACAAGTGGGCCTCACGCTGGGAAGGGATGTGACACCTGGGGGCAGCTAAGCAGAGGTCAGCCTGTTAGTCAGCAGCAGCTTCCCCTTGATGCCTCTGCCTTCGGATCTGGGGCCAGAACATGTTGACGCACACCTGGGCATGTTTATAATAAGCTGATCCAGTCGTCAGCAGTTAACAGTTAACCATTTATCGCTTATCAAGATGGGCATCAGAGAGCATGTACAGTAACCGCTGGGTGTGGTTTAATCATTAACGCTGTTTGCCCTCACAATTTCCCAGGTTGACATCTGATTAAGTGGAGAGCCTATCTATTTATGAGGCATATTCTGTTTGCTTTTTAGACTGGAACAGGCAAGACCCAGGAACTAGGTAAGTTATGCTCGTAGCCTTGGGTCTACTTGGAGGAAAATTTCAACAGTGACTGAGACGCTTACAGAGCCGCTGGAATGAGGGATTTGGAAACTGAGAAATTTGAAATCAACTTTACAAGGCTCTGGTGAAGATGAAATGAGATTGTGCACATAAGGTACTTGGTGTGGTATCTGACGGACGTTAACATAAAATGAAATTGAGTGAGTAATTATGGCCATTATCCCAGTGTCCAATAATTACAGTAACCTCTTTTTTCCTTTCTGTCTCTCCTTCCTTCCTTCCCTCCCTCCCTTCCTCCTTTCCTTCCTTCTCTCTTCCTCTCCTTCCTTTCTTCCCTCCCTCCCTTCCTCCTTTCCTTCCTTCTCTCTTCCTCTCCTTCCTTCCTTCCTCCTTTCCTTCCTTCTCTCTTCCTCTCCTTCCTTCCTTACCTCCCTTCCTTCCTTCTCTCTTCCTCTCCTTCTTTCCTTCCCTCCCTCCCTTCCTCCTTTCCTTCCTTCTCTCTTCCCCTCTTCCCTCCCTCCCTTCCTCCTTTCCTTCCTTCTCTCTTCCTCTCCTTCCTTCCTTCCCTCCCTCTCTTCCTCCAATCCATCCTTATCACTTCCTCTCCATCCTTACATCCCTCCCACCCTTACACCGATCCTTCCTACTCTCATC